>APFE030076272.1:0-12900 GCA_000404065.3 Pinus taeda | reverse complement strand
AGATTAGCTTGGTCTATGGACAATCAGTGGATAAAGTTTCAAGGATTCACGATTGAGAAGGAGATCCTAGTCATAATTAAAAGAGTTTATGGGCGAGGATTCGGGGGAATTTAGAGGAGTGATCAATATACAAGGAGATTCTCCTTTGGGGTCATTCATGGGATTCGGTTGGGAGTGAGAGATGGGATCCTCTGGGGGGGAGGGTTGTGGATAAGGGGAGATTGAGTAGATGAGGAAAAATATGTAATGTGAGAGGCAGATGGAAAATCCCGAGAGTGCATGCGAATAGTGGGAGGAGGAATAACAGTGTCCAGACCAGGCTCAGGAGGTGAGGGAATAATAGAGAATACCGACTCTCGAATGCAAGGGTTGCTATATGATAGGTCCGGGGATTTAGCAATGGAAGAAGGTTGGGGACGACTTCTGTTATCCATATTAGGACTATGTTGATTTCGGATGGGATCAACAGAAAGAGAGTGTGTGTGAGGCAAACTAGAAGACCGCCTCCGAGAATTTCCACGAGAAGAAGTCAGATGGGCCATTGGAAAATCGAGACCACAATAATACTCTGGATGATTATAACAATTCTAGTTATCAACTACATTCCTAGTTGACAATCCAGGAATATTTTCATTTTGATTCTTCACTTTATGTCTACCACCATGACGGTAAGGACATTGAGAAATAAGGTGGCCAGTTTTGTGAGAAGCTGGGCATATAAATGGGACACCTCAGTAATCCAACCTCTGCTGAATGTTAGACATATCCCATGAAAGTTCAATGAATTCTGGGAAGTCGCCTCTATATTATTTTTCAATAAGGATCCAAGCAACCCGCTTGTCCTTGGCTTTGATGCATTTAGGATCATCATAAATAAATCAGCCAATAGAATTACCAATTTTCGCCAGGGATTCCTTACTCCAAAGTTCAATTGGAAAGCCCGATAGCTTAAGCCAGATATAGTTGTTTTGTGGGGTGCATCGAAGAGGATTGAAGCCAATGAACCATATGTGTAAAGCTAGAAAACTCTTGCTCCGAACCCATGGAATAGGCAGGATAATCTCCAAATCACGAACTCGAAGAAAATGAAAACTGAACTAATCATGTATTAGGCGAACAATGGTCGAGATATATCCCGGGGGGAGTCCGTTTTGAAGCAATCCAGGTTCGAACTTTGGCATCTTCCATAGTCGGAAAATGCCAGCATCTATCTAGGGCCCTCTTTTGTAAACTAGCAATTCTATCAGATAAAAAAGGACCGTCCATGTTGATAGCATCGAGAGGAGGAGATGTTTTAACAGGATGTGAATGCTTACGACACTGAGGATAACCCTGACTGCCACCCATAGGAACCTATTCGGGAAGAGAGTGTGGCATAATCTCATCAACTAGAGTGGATTTCCAATCAGGTTTGTGGTCTAATCTGGCAAAGGACATGTCCGCAGTCATGGTGGCCTGCACCATGGCCGACGCGGCAGATGCGTCAGAAAAAGAATCCATTGAATAGAGATGGACACAGCCCCCCAAGGGATGGTAACAACAATCCCAAAAATATAGAGAGAAGGATAAAGGACCTCTAGGAATAAATGAAAAGTAGAAAACATACAGAGTGAGACAAGTTAAAGGTCAATGTTGAATAAAAGGATCAGATGTGCGAGATGGTACAAAATCATGTAAATCTAGGAAAGTAGTAGGAATGACGGCCTACAGACCCATCCGAATTTGGATACCAAATCTCAGGAACCTTCCCTTTCTGACAACGAAAATGAAGGATGGAAGACTTCATAGACGACGACACTCATTAAATGAGAAGAGGGAAAAAAATCTCACCAATATACGCATGGAAAACCTTCATTTGGAAAGAATTTCAAACGAAAAATCCGGTGCCGAAAAAACAGTAACCATCATGGCCAGGAGAAGGATGAATTTAGGAAGAAATTTCCCGACAAATAATGCAACAACAAAAGAATTCACAGATACACCACCATGGTCCTATCTTAATTCGAAAGTCAATGCAGGGTTTGGTGATAGCAAAGTATTGCTTAAGGTTATTAATGGGAACCCACAACCAACTCAGAAAATTAGTCCAGAACATGAGAGCCCGATATCGAGGAACATGATAACCAGATATGAATTGATACAAGGCTCTAAGAAAGTTGATAAAAATGTAACTCATAAAATAAAATTATCATTGTTTTAGGATACAGAGCAGTCTTAATTTCAGATGACATACTTCCATGAAAAGACGATGAATACCATGTCATATCAAAAACATTCTGAACTAGTGAAAATATTTGTAGTCGTAAAATATATAAGAGCAGAAGAAAAACTAAGAGACCTTATAGTTTACTAGCCTCTACCACCGAGCGTCCTCTGAGGGCAAGAGCGTCACTAAGACCACAGGTAGATCAACACCAGAGCTCAAAACTTGATGTGAGAGATTTAAGAGGAGACCGAACAACCCGTAGGATTTTGACATTGCTAGGAGAAGGTTTATGAAACACAGAAGATAAGGAAATTTTTAGGCCACAAACATAGGAAAATTCAGTAAAGGTCAGATAGTTGCATCCCAGGAGTGGGAATCTAGGGTCTTTCGAAATATGATAGAGTAACCAGGACGGAGCGCCGAGAAACTTCCCCCACGTGGGCGCGCGCAGAGAAGAAAAATGGAGCCAAACCTTGCACAGATGTAAAGAGTGTTAATATAAAGAGGAAGGATTTACCTAAGGGAATGATATGTCACTGGGACAGGAGGTGAAACGAAATGCAACATGCAAGCATGAGAGCCAAACAGTGGGCAGGAGGAGAAAGCATGAACGTGTCAAATGGCAAAGTGGCATGGCATGCAAGGATACCACCTCAACATGTAGTGATTGGAGCAGATACAGGCACATTAAAAAAATCCTTGGTTCGTCAAAGAAAAGGTGCACATCCCTATTTGGTCACCATCGCGACTCTCTCCCATTCGACGCCCTCCCACTCGGTGCTCTCCCCAAATATATTGTGCAAGGGTTCGTGTCAGCTCTGTCACATAGTTACATTATTTAAGTAAAATATGATTGATTGGTTTAATGTGTAGTAGATAATTTTGTATTTTATCAATATGAACATATGTGAAGAAACGAAAATACGACGACTGCTACACATTGTCTTGCAATGTGTTATTAGCGTTTTCCTATGTTGTACAAGTTGTTTCGGTAAGTGGGTACTTCCAGTATGTGGGAACGAGTATCCTACACTGCTAAAAGTTTTGTCTGAATTTACAGGAAATGCCAAGTTGGGAGAGGCAATAACATAATATATTAAAATTTAATATATTTTAAAAATAAAAATAAATTATTTTATTTATTTCCATCCAAAACTTGCTGATGAAATTCCATCTTACAAAGAAATATGTAAAATATTGAACTTTGAAAGACTGCAAAAAAGTATCAAAATATTAGTCTATCAACAATTTGCCAATCAAATTCGTTTCGAGCAAAGAAACATGCAAAACTCCCAAACCGGAAAAAAGGTTGTTATTACACGATTGTTAAGTGATTTAATGAAACGATGTATGTTAAGTCACTGGGTCAATTCCTCGCCCTTGATGTAACCTCACCAATATCTATATATTATTAAATATTTTATAAATATATATATAATATATATATATGGAAAAAAAGGACGAAACAGAAATAATTATGAATATAATTTTAAAAATAATAACCTAGAGTTTAAAACAATGTATTTAAAGAGAGTCTGTTACTTAAATTACAAATTTCCATGTTAATATATATTTTATACCTTAAACCCATAATATAAAATTGAAAATAAAATGTTTTTATATATTTATATTTCATAATTTCAACTAATTTTTTTTCTTTAGTATTTCATCTTTTGTCCATTTAGCATGGGTGATAATGATGGTTTTTCTAGTGGCCAACAATCTGTCTAAATGCTTTTATATCCATCCACCATCTGTGTATATGAGGACAATGAATGGCTTTGCAATGATAAAGATCAGAATAAGCCAAACACCTCATCTTCATTTGGATAGAATGACATTCCATAATGGGTTGTTTCTCTTAGTTCCAAACCCATATCCAGATCTAAACCAACAACATACCCTTCCCTTCGCAAAGGTCCATGAGTTGCATTGTCAAATACACCTAATTTTGCAATTATTCATTGCAATGAAGCTCCGAAAACGTAAAAACTTTGTTGCAGTGAAGCACCCAAAAAGGTCCAAAGTAACCGTTGAAGTTCCCAATCGTTTTAGAGTGTTTCCGAATAGCTCCCAAACTCCCAGAAGCGGGGGAGCTTGGGGTACGTGCTCTCCAATGCCTGGGAGTGGTACCCGTGTAACTATGGCATTTTTTGTTTGGTTGCAGTGGAAATCTTCTCCCTACTACTCCAATTACAAGAAAATTGTGACGATGAGATAATGATTATGTGTCGCCTTTAAAATTTTAATTTTGATTGTATGTATCGCTCATTTTTATTGTTGATATGTATTTTGTGATTATTTAACTAATGTAGCAGTGGATTTTTCTTCCACTCTCCATCAAATCTCTGCTTATTTTAAAATAGAAATAGGAAATATAACATGGAATTCTTGCAGCTCATTAATGTTTAATTTATGAAGAAAAATGTCTTGAGAATCAAGATCCTTTATCTATTTATTGCATTGGTATATATTTAATCATCTTTTTGGTGTTGTGATTGAGTCGAGAAATGGTTGGTTTGTAAGTTCCTTCAACCTCCAAAGCTATGCCTTTTCAATATGTAATAAAAACAATTCTTCCATACCAAATGCATTGAAGCCTTCTACTCTTCATATATCTTTATAATGGAGCATTGTCATGAGGTGATCATGGTGAAGATCATGATGTTGGATGATCTACTTGGATATTGATGGCCACTCATTTCTTCCAACAACTCAATTGTTCCCTATCTTCTTGAGAGCTTTCTTAAGGGTTTTTGGTCACAAATCACTCAAGTCATTGAGGCATTAACAAAATTTTTATGGCAGTTGGGGGGAGGAAGGGGTTTCCTTGGGATTCCTTGGCCTCATTTAAAAGTTTTAGCCATCAAATAAATATTTCCAACAAGCTATTATGAATAAAATATAGACATTAGATAAATTTTGAGGTCTAAATGGGTCTACTAAGGAATATTATAAAATAATAGTGGAAATAATAAAATAGATTAGATTACATCATCAAAATTTAGAGGGGGAAGAAACTATTTTCTAAACTTGTTTTTTGAATTTATCTCCCTACAGTGTTACTCAAATTTCAAGAAAGACCACTCACCGGATGCATAATTTAATTCTTCACCCAAGGAGTACCAATGTTGCATACTTTCCATGGACCTCGCTACATGTAAAATGAGAAATACATAAAAAAGCATGATTTCAATCAAGTTTTTCATGTAATTCTCATTTTTCGTGTAGCAAGGTTTACTGAAAGTATGCAATATGGGTACTCATTGGATTATGAGTTAAATTTTGCATTAGGGAGTGTTCCCACTCGAAATTTGTGTAAAGTAGTTTTCGAAAATGGTGAATCATCCCCCATGGTTGACATCATCATCTTGAATCCTATTGATCCTTATAATGTTAATTTTGTTTGTACATTTTTGTTTTGAGGCCTAGTTTTTACCTCTAAAATTCTCTAATGGATTGTGTACAAAATTTATGCCCTTAGAAGTTGATGTACCAACTACATTGGAGCTCACAAACCTTTTGGCATTTCATATCGTAGGGTTAAGGTTTTGAATCTCGAGGGTTCTTTATTTAAAGTAAAATACCATTCTTACAACCTCTCTTTATTATATTTCTTTTTCTGTGTTTGATTTCCTTTCCTACATTTTAGTTCATTCGTTATACAACCTAGATCAACAACATCAAGGAAATTTTATCCTTGTTATCTCTTAGTGCATGTCCCCAACAAGGTCAAGGTACAAAGAGTTGGGTCTCCAACTAATTTCACTTGGGAATAATAGCTCTCACTAACTCAAGTGGCATCCCATGACAAAAGAAAAGAGAAATGATGGAGCAAGAGATCATATCAGGTTGTTTCTTGAGAAGCACTCGTGCAACATAGAAGTGAGATGATGGACAATTAATATCCTTTGAAAACTTTCAATAGTAGTTGATGCACCTTCAACCAACAACAATTTTGGATGTGCAACACCCTTCAAGGTACAATTTAACTTTGATATCCCCCTATTTGAAGGCAAATTAGATGTATATGCTTTGGTGAAATGGTTAAATTTATTATAAGGAAGTTACTCTATCTAAAAATTTTCCAACAATGAAAAAATCAGCTTTGCACTATTGAAATCTCTTCCCCATGTCAAATATTGGTGGGAAGATTATTGTGAGAGACAAAATGAATATGAGTATGCAATGAAAATAAGACCCACTTGGGAATATTTTTTTATTGCGCATAGGGAAAAATTCTATCTTATAGGAAACTATGATGACTATTACACAAGATAGATAACCTTAAAATAAGAGAAAGACTAGATCATGTTGGAGTTCACAAATATTTTCTATACTTTTCACTCTATGCTAGGTATTAAAGACTACTAGAAACAAGTAGTTCTAGAGTATCATAGTGCTATACACAGGTATCTCCAAACATGGATTTTTAATTACATGGATGCAATAAGAAGGAATCACAAATGTCTTTTGAAAGAATTTTCATATATATTGTTGTTGCATTTCAATACCGATTTCAAATTCTAAAAAAATCATCAAATTTTGAAGATACTTAATTTGGAATCTACTATTTACATTAGTAGAAATTCATTAAATATTTTTGCTTACCAATCAAACTAAAAATGTTTTTGGATATTGTTTGTTTGTTTGTTTTTGTTTTCTAATTTTCTTTATTAATTTCTATATTAATCTTTCAAAATTTATAAGGCATCAATATATATGTTTTCCCTAATTTATATATGTTTTCCCTACTTTATATAAATTTTATAAAGACTGTAATTTTTTACAAAGATTTCAATTTCAACCATTTTTAAGCTTATAATATATATGAATGTGGACTATAGGTTTTTTAAGCTTATAATATATTGTTTCTAGTACGAATGTGGACTATAGGTTTTGTTTGTTAAATGGGTACAACGAGCAATTAAACGTTGATTTGAAATAATTTTCATTGGTGCACAATTGTTGTAATATAAGTATTTATTTGAAAATTTGGTCAAGTTTTAATGCTTAAAATTTATTCTTTGTTTTCATAAAATATTATTGAATATTTTTGTTTACAAATAAAATTAATAAGGTTTGTTTTTATGTAATTTTATTAAAATGAGTTGGGTTATTTATGAAAATACTTATTATGTTACTTAGTTTATTATATCCTTTTTCTTGTATAATTGCGCTCAACTTATTTTTACAAAATAAGTTGATTTTTTTTTGTGGAAAGTTAATTATGTGGCATTTCTTATTGAATGTTAATTAATTAATTTTTATTTTAATCTTATTTTTATTTGTTGGAATATTATCATTGTCTTTTTATGAAATTTAAAATACTAATTACCTTGATTTTCTAAATTTATGTCTATCGTTTCATATTTATCTAACAAAAATGTGAAATTATCATGCAATTTATTAGATAACAAAAGATATCATGTGGATACATAGTGCTGCAAAAAGGGAAAAGTGACTCTGATTGGAGCATATCAACCACATTTTCTAATGTGGTTGTGCTAATTAGATAATTATTAAACTTTGCTAAAATAAATTATCAATGCTCTCTCTCTCTCTCTCTCTCTCTCTCTCTCTCTCTTATGTATATAATATATTATAATAATTATCAAGGAATGGAGAGTGAAAAAATGAAAAATATGCATATTGGCATCTTCGAGATGGAACCTTAAGAACATGAGAGACTTATAGTGGAATTCTTATAACTTTAGTTTTAGTATTGTAGATAGCCACAATTAGTACCAATTTGCAGTACATTAGTATAATGTCTCGATGTAATGGATTGTTAAAGCTATTCACATTTAATTTAGTTGTTTTTGTAATTCATTGTTAATTATTTATTGAAGCAATTACATCGTTCTTGTCTTTTTTTTCCACTGGAAAAATCATAATTTTTCATTAAAATTGAAAAATTACATGTTGTAGATGCCTGTCGGCATATGCTGTAATTAGATGTCAAAAATGGTGCTATTTTAAAAGTTGCAGTGATCCGTCAACACCGCGCAGGGTGTACAAAAACAAGTATGGATCATGTTAGGCAGATATGATTATGTACAAATGGGGGAAAGTCACAGTTTTCGCCCCTTTTTCTTCTCAACTTTTTTCCATATCCCCTGTGGCTCTGTTGGACTTATCAGAGCAAGTGCAGATTCAGCCACAAGTTGTGGGATTTCTTTATCAGAGTCAGACGAGTCTGATATATGATGTCGTTTGTTGTTACCCATGTCCATAATAACTGTTGTGTTTGCATGTGTTGTTTCTGTTTGTTCCTGTGGTATTTTGTCTTCCGCTGTTGATTCTTTGTTCATCTGGCTGGGCTGATTGGTATTTGTAATCTCCATCTCTTCTTCCTCCTCGTCATCTGAGACAGGTGGGGGAAATTGCCATCCCTTCACTTGTTTTTCTGTTTTCTTCTTCCTTCGACTGTCTTTTTTGGCTGCTGGACATGTGTTTTGTAGGTGTCCTGTTTGTCTACATATTTGGCATCTGAAGGCAGTATTTTCGTAGTCTAATCCTTGTGTCCAGCTCCTCTGTCTATGCTTCAGCTGTATTTGGTCTGGCAGGCCTTCGCTGAGGTCTACCTCCACACATATCCGAGCATATGTGAAGATTCTTTCCTCCAATCGCTGTGTGTCCCATTTGATGAATTTTCCGATGGTATTTCCAATTCCAGCTAGTACTTGATCAGTCCATAGATGAATTGGGAGGTTGTGTAGACGCACCCAAACTGGCATTTTGGTAACAACCATTATATTTGCATCAAATTCAGGGAACCATGGTGTGATGAAGAGACCAGTAGATCCCTAGAACCAAGGTCCATCCTGTATTACTGCGTCCCTGTCAGCTTCTGTTAGAAATTTTACTATAAAAAATCCTTTGGAACAGAGGTGTATTTCGCATTGTAAGGTCCAGTTCTTGAAGATCCAGTGGAATAAATCCACTGGTTTGGGCCAAAAGCTGTTAAATCTGCATATTATTGCTTGCCTCTCATAAATATTACAGTAATCCTCTGTTTCTGGTGTGCCTATGCTGTATACTGGGGTATGATCCAGCTGATCCACAATATATGGCCTGGCATCCATCCCTGTTTGATTTGGTGTTGTTTCTTCTTTATTTTTCCCTTGTAGGATGTCTTTGAAGGAGGTATTACTTGGTTTTTTCCTTGCGTTTGTACCACTCCCTTCAGCTCTGTTATTATTTCTGCCATTATTAGATGCTCCCCCTCTCATTCTCAGATTGAGTATGATTGATGACAGGGGTTCTATCTGGTATTCCCAAAGATATTTTGTATCTTGAAGAGCTCTGCCTTGATATATCAGATTTTGAGATCTGATGGGGAAACCTATTTGTTCCATGATCCTCTCATGCATATGCTTAACAGTATCCGATTCTATTACCCAGATAAATTTCGATTTTCCTTCAGGTAGTTTAACGAATACTTGGAATCTTCTTGCCTGAGATCCAACTCTGGTATTCGATGGATCCGATGCAGAGTTTTTGTTATGTGGCTTTTGCATGTCCCCTATCAATGGATGGGTGTCCAGATCTGACAGGTGCTGAGTCTGTTTTATCATACGGGATCGATCTGCCATGCAGGGATCTGTTTCAAAGAGCCCAGATCTCGATCTGAGCGAACTCCCCTGAAACTGGGAAAAATAGGGTCGATATACCTTTGCAGAATCTAGATCTGATTGTCCACGGTTTGTTCTGTACGGGGGGCCGCGGAGAGATGGGAATGGCTCCCATGTAGGGTTCCATAGTGGAAAGGAAGCCAGATCTATGCCAACATTAAACAGAATAGCCTTTTGATTATCAATAAAAAGAGTTTTTCCTCCATACCTTATACAGGATCTTCGATTTTCCATCCTGAGGGTTTCATAATTGCTGAAGTCCGCTTCCTTGTTAAACTTGTTCTCGTTTCCAGCTATGGCCTGTAGGCAGCCTGACGAATGGCCATTCCAACTGTTTATTTTCCCCCAAAAGTTGTCGGCGATCCTTATCTTCTGGGTGTTACCTGAATTTGTCAGATCTTGGCGGACAGGGGATTCGTTTAGATCTGAGATCTCTTGTACAGGAGATTGCAGAGGCGGACGCTCAACGTTGGCCCTGGTTCCTCCATGCTTCAACAGTCCCTCCAGGGTACCCAAGAAACAGGTAAGATGAAACGTCGAGTCCATCTCCGGAGTCGATCTCTCCATCGTTCTTGTCATCTATTCTAAGCACTACTTTATTGTTTCCAAATTTAATTGATTAGTATTGAGTCAATTTAGCAAGGATTGATAGCATGTTCTAATGATTTGGAGAAATAAGGTATTAAAGTTTTTTTTATTGGAGAGATAAGGTGTGTTTTTAATGTAAACAAAATTTGAGTTTTAGAAAACAATTCACTTTCTAAAGTGTTGTTTTTGGAGTGATAAGGACATGTTTTAATATTTTGGAGTGATAAATTTTGGAGAGATAAGGAGTATTTGTATTTTTTGTGTAATGGAGTCATAAATGATTTTTCTTATCAAATCATAAGGTGCCTATTTTGTAAATTTGGAGCGATAAGTGAATTTTTTTGAGTGAAAGTCATTGTTGTAATCCAAAGTAATATTTTACTTTGAGAGCAATTGAATCAGTGCGGGCAATTTTTGAAGACCATTTGTTTCCAAAGTTTGCAAGTGTGACATTCTCATTGAGAAGTTTCCACGTCAAAGTTGTGACATTGAAGAATGATGTACTTCAATAATTAATAAAATCATAATTTTTGTGGTGCTTGTGTCCTAGATCCACCCGAAATTGAATAAGGGGATCTTAGGTACATTGTGTGTAATGATTGTGTGTGCATGACTCATGTTCAGATTATCAAAACACTCTCTTTGTATTATGCTTAAAAAACTACATGCACATAAGTAAGCTTAAGTATAAGAACGCTTAATCAAGCTTAAGTACACAAGCACAAAGCGTCACATCATCAACTTAATAAGATGATCTTCCAAGCAAGCACATTTCACATCATGTAATCAAAGCACTCAAGTTAAGGACGCTACAAAATCAAGCATTTCAAGCCAAGACGACATCAACATCTTCAACAGTTTTTGTATCACTTGAAGATAAACATTTTTTAATTGAATTGTATGGGTGCATTCTGGGTTGTAACCGACACCCTAATTTGAATTGTTAAGGTGAATACATTAAGTCAAGTAAGTCTTCAACTGAGTCATCAAGATTGAACTTGTCATTTGTCTCTTGGGTGCATTTTCGATAGTGTTCGACACCCTTTTTTTTCTAAATCAGCACATTCAGTGAGTACATTCAAGAAAGCACAAAGTGTCAGTGATGAACCAAGCAAGTTCAAGCAAGCCATCTAGTAACCAATCATCATCAAACGAGTGTAAATTCTAGTATTCCATTCTTCAAGTGAGCATCAAATCAAGCTAGTGTTTAACGCAAGTGCAATAAGCAATAAATCAAAGGAGTGTGTCATTCAAACAACAAAGCAAGCAAGAGTTTCAAAATCAAGTGCAAAAGTTCAACGCACAACATCTACAACAAACGAGCCAGTGTGAAGTTGATTGAAGCATTCACAAAGTGTCATTGAAGCATTTAAGCAAAGTGATCGTCATCAATCAAGCGTGACAACAAGAGTTCAAACAACCAAGTCATAAAACTCTAGCGAGTGTTTAAAGCATCAACAATCAGCAACAGTACAAGCGAGCCTGAATTCAAAGTGAGCAAGCTAACATGGCGACACACATTCAATTGTCCCAAATTCTTAATAATTTGATTTTATCATCAGTGAGCGACATGGTGAACATCAACAAAACAACTCTTGTTGATATTCGAATGCATTTTCAACATGCACATAAAATGATTGAGTTCCTTCAACTGGAGTCGCAACTTCAAAGAGATGAGTTGCAATATAAGAGTGATGTTTCCAAGTCTTTCATCCGTACAGATGAAGATAAGGATGTTGATTCCAAGTCATTGATCCAACTAACTTCAAGTGTTGAAGTGGTCCGTGATCTAGTTCATCTTTCTTCCAAACCAATCATCAAACCATGGGAAGAACTTCAAAGTAACAAAAATCGATGAGGATTAGGATGTTATGAAACCAACTCAAGAAAAGATAGAAAAGATAGATCAACGCCTTAGAATTCAGCCTCTTCGAGGGGGAAACCTCCTTTACATTAAATAAATGAACAATTCTTGGATGATACAAATGAAAAGACCCCCTTTCTATATATAGGAGTCTAAGGGGTCATAACATAACCAGAGCTGACATAAGAATAATAATGTAAGGGCACAATAATAATAATAGTGGGCTTCTATGGGGCACAATAGTAACAATATGGGCACTACATGGGTACATCAATATAATAAGTGGGTTGTACTAATAACAATAAGGGGTTACACTAATAGTATAGGGGCCTAACATGCCCCTCTCCTTCAAAAAGCGTTGTCCTCAACGCTTGAGTAGTTCTTGATGCTTCTGTATAAAATTCTTGTCCTCCCATGTGGAATCTTCAGCGGGTAAGTTCTTCCACTTGATGAGATACTCTATAATTGATCGATTTCGTAGCTGTCGGGTTCTTGTTTCTGTGACTGCTCCAAGTTCCAATATGATTTTTCCTTCCTCTTCAATTTCTGGAAATATTGTTTGAATTGGGATCTTTTGCAACTTTTGAGTAAGTGGCCATACTTCT
>APFE030076267.1:157133-215177 GCA_000404065.3 Pinus taeda | reverse complement strand
TTTTATTCAAAATCATTTGAAAAATATTTTGAAAAAAATATAAGGCAAGTATATTGGAAATCAAAATATAAAAGAAATAGAGAAATATATTGGATTTTACAAAGGAAAACAAAGGTACAAGTCTTAAAACATTAACACTGGACCTGATAATATATATGCCATATTTTATAATGACGGCGGATTCGAAACAATGCAAACCGCTTATATTACGTGTATACGACTCTGTCAATTGCGATATGGGTTGGCCGGACCCGAAATAATATATACAACGTGTTTAAAAGTTCGACGGGTCCGCTATATTGAAAGCCCTTATATGCATGCATATGGGTTCCGCCGATCACGATTTGCGATGACGGACATGAAACGATATGTATTATTGTTTTATAATTGCGACGGTTCGTAAGACTAATATATATATATATAATATATATAATATTATATATATTTATATTAATATATATATATTATATATGAAGTCACCGATTGCAAGAGCGATTGGGTTCCGGCCCAAAGATATTTTATAGATAGCGTGTTGTCTTTTGTGGGTTCCAAATACTTACATAAAGTGGTTTATATGAATTTCTATTATAAAGATTAAATAAAAGGCCTGACAAAGCAATATGTTATTATATTTTATAGCCGGTGGGTTCGCTCATCGCTTAACACGATATATATATATATATATATATATATATATTATATATATATATATTTTATAATATTTTATATATGCCGATTACGGGCCGGATTTGATAGAGATATATATTATGTTATATAAGTCTGACGGGTCCACAAGTCGTGCAAAAAGACAATTTTTAAGTTATAAGGCAGTTTTCGGGCGGAGCAAAAGAGATGGATGGTTTTTAATGGAATCAACCCGATTCCACTCAGCATTTAACACGTAGCAGTCAGCTGGAGAGAGGAAACCACCCATTTTGGGCAAGTATCCTTCAATGTTATGTCCCACCCAAAATCCTTTGTAGATTGTTCGATCTGAAAGACGTAGATCAACGACAGGGATGAATCGGCGGGAATTATACCTTGGGAATTGTGCTGAGCCTGTATTGTAAGTGGAAAAACATATTTTATTATATATTTTCTTTATAAAAGATATATGCATAATTCCAAATATTTTCATAGTTATTGCGACCGTGTGCATAAGTTAAGCTTTACAGGGGTTTTAAGGCTTAAAGGCCTATATGTAATGCTTTCGATAGTATAAAAGCCCCGATAAAGTTATATGGCTTCGATTTAATGTAAGTCCAAGGTTGAAAGGCTCAAGGCCTAAATAAATGCTTCCGATAGGCTTAGTGGGCCATAGCCCATAGATCTCAAGATTGATATTTTTTTAAAGAAATGGATTTTGGTTAACCCCCATGATCTCTTTTCATCAAAAACCTAATATAAACAAAAGGGACTAATATTATAAACTCGAGGAACTAATAAACCCAATGCTTTAATATTATAAACCCAAGGAATTATTGAACCCAATGGATAAATATTAAAAACCTAAGGGATTAAGAAGTGTAAGGGATTGATATTACAAATACAAGAGATTAATAAAGATGAGCATGATTGATATTATAAACCCAAGGTAATAATAAACCCAAAGGGTTAATACTAAAACCCCAAGGGTTATTGAACCTAAGGAGATAATATTAAACCCAAGGACTAATATTATAAACCCAACATTGGTAAACCCTAATATAAATATTAGAAAGACTAAAATAAACATCGTTTATTTTCATGGTGAGAGAATCCTCGTCACGATGTGACATTCAACCATGGTTGACCATGGTTATCTATGATTGACAATGGTTGACCATGATCGATATTATAAACCTAAGGGAATGATAAACCCAAGGGATTGATATTATAAACCTAAAGGAATAATAAACAAAGGGATCAATACTAAAACCCCAAGGGTTTATGAACCCAAGGAAATAATCTTAAACCCATGGGACTAGTATTATAAACCCAACATTGTTAAACCCAAATATAAACACTACAAACACTAAAATAAACATGGTTTATTTTCATGGTGAGTCAATCTTTGTCAAAATGCGACATTCAACCAAGGGACTAATATTATAAAACCAACATTGGTAAACCCAAATATAAATACTACAAGCTTTAAAATAAACATGGTTTATTTTGATGGTGAGACAATTCTTGTCACAATGCGACATTCAACCATGACTGACCATGTTTGGCTATGATTGACAATGGTTTACAATGATTGATATTATAAACCAAACGCAATAATGAACCCAAGGGATTGATATTATAAACCCAAATGAACAATAAACCCAAGGGATTATGAACCCAATGGAATAATATTAAACCGAAGGGCCTAATACTATAGACCCAACAACATTGAAGCACGAGACTAATATTATAAACCCAACATTGGTAAACCCAAATATAAATACTACAAACACTAAAATAAACCCAAGGAATTAATACTAAAACCCCAATGAACAATAAACCAAAGAGATTAATACTAAAAGCCCAAGGGATAATAAACCCAAGGGATTGATATAATAAACCCAAAGGAATAATAAACCCAAGGGATTATTATTTATTTTCACGGTGAGACAATTGTTGTCACAATGTGACATTGAACCATGGTTGGCTATGATTGACAATGGTTTACCATGATTAAAATTATAAACCTAAGGGAATAATAAACCCAAGGGATTGATATTATAAACCTAAAGGAATATTAAACAAAGGGATCAATACTAAAACCCCAAGGGTTTATGAACCCAAGGAAATAATATTAAACCCATGGGACTAATATTATAAACCCAACATTGTTAAACCCAAATATAAACACTACAAACATTAAAATAAACATGGTTTATTTTCATGGTGAGTCAATCTTTGTCAAAATGCGACATTCAACCAAGGGACTGCTATTATAAAACCAACATTGGTAAACCCAAATATAAATATTACAAACACTAAAATAAATATGGTTTATTTTGACGGTGAGACAATTCTTGTCATAATGCGACATTCAACCATGATTGACCATGTTTGGCTATGATTGACAATGGTTTACAATGATTGATATTATAAACCAAACGCAATAATGAACCCAAGGGATTGGTATTATAAACCCAAATGAACAATAAACCCAAGGGATTAATACTAAAACCCAAATGAACAATAAACCCAAGGGATTAATACTAAAACTCCAAGGGATTATGAACCCAATGGAACAATTTTAAACCGAAGGACCTAATACTATAGACCCAACAACATTGAAGCATGGGATTAATATTATAAACCCAACATTGGTAAACCCAAATATAAATACTACAAACACTAAAATAAACATGGTTTATTTTGATGGTGAGACAATTCTTGTCATAATGCGACAATTCAACCATGATTGACCATGTTTGGCTATGATTGGCAATGATTTACAATGATTGATATTATAAACCAAACGGAATAATGAACCCAAGGGATTGATATTATAAAACCAAATGAACAATAAACCCAAGGGATTAATACTAAAACCCCAATGAACAATAAACCCAAGGGATTAATACTAAAAGCCCAAGGGATTATGAACCCAATGGAATAATATTAAACCGAAGGGCCTAATACTATAAACCCAACAATGGTAAACCCAAATTTAAATACTACAAACATCAAAATAAACATGATTTAGTTTGATGGTGAGACAATCATTGTCAGAATGCGAGAATCAACCATGGTTTACCATGATCGATATTATAAACTTGAGGGAATAATAAACCCTTGGGATTAATATGAGAAACCCAAAGGAATAATAAAATGAAGCGATTAATACTAAGACCCAAGGGAATAATATTAAATCCAAGGGACTAATATTATAAACATTAAAATAAACATGATCGACCATCATTGATTTACATATTGAGACAATTCCTATCACAATTCCATGTTGGGCCATGGTCAACATTATAATAAACCATGTTTGACTCGGGAATAATAAACCCAAACGATTGATATTATAAACCCAAGGGATTAATACTAAAACCCCAAGCGATTATGAACATAAGGCAATATTATTAAACAAAAGGGACTAATAATATAAACCCAAGGGAATAATGAACCCAAGGGATTGATATAATAAACCCAAATGAATAATAAACCCAAAGGATTAACAGTAAAACCTCAAGGGATTATAAACCCAAGGAATTATTAATATTAAAACCCCAAGAGGTTATGAACCGGAGGGAATAATATTAAACCAAAGGGATTGATATAATAAACCCAAGGGATTAATATGAGAAACCCAAAAGAATGATAAACCCAAGCGATTGATATTATAAACCGAAGGGATTAATACTAAAACCCTAAGGGATTATGAACCAAAGGGAATACTATTAAACAAAATGGACTAATATTATAAACCCAAGGGAATAATAAACCCAATGGATTGATATAATAAACCCAAAGGAATAATAAACCCAATGGATTATTATTTATTTTCATGGTGAGACAATCATTGTCACAATGTGACATTGAACCATGGTTGGCTATGATTGACAATGGTTTACCATGATCGATATTATAAACCTAAGGGAATAATAAACTCTTGGGATTAATATGAGAAACCCAAAGGAACAATAAAACGAATGGATTAATACTAAGACCCCACGGGATTATGAACCGAAGGGAATAATATTAAATCCAAGGGACTAATATTATAAACATTAAAATAAACATGATCGACCATCACTGATTTACATATTGAGACATTCCTATCACAATTCCATGTTGGGCCATGGTCGACATTATAATAAACCATGTTTGACTCGGGAATAATAAACCCAAGCGATTGATATTATAAACCCAAGGGATTAATACTAAAACCCCAAGCGATTATGAACTTAAGGCAATATTATTAAACAAAAGGGACTAATAATATAAACCCAAGAGAATAATAAACCCAAGGGATTGATATAATAAACCCAAGGGATTAACACTAAAACCTCAAGGGATTATAAACCCAAGGAATTATTAATATTAAAAAGTTGAAGAATGAAGAAAACCACTAATTTGATATTATAAACCAATGGGAATTAATAAACCCAAGGGAAAAATATTAGAAACATGTTGTGCTATACAACAACCCTCCCCATTTCAAAATTTTTATATAAATTTTTTAACAAGAAATGGGTCCCTTTTTTAATAAACTTGGCTAAAATCAATAGTTCTAAATAATAATTCTTTTTGCTTTTAGGATAACTTCAATAACAATCGCATTTTGCAAAAAATCCATATGATACATGAAAATCCTTATGATGAGGCCCTATCCAATGTAAAAGCGAAACAAAACCTTGTCATAAGATAAAATATAAATGAAACATATCGCATCGCGCACATCCTTTGGCTAAAATATGGACTTAACGTTTGCTTTGGCATTCCCCAATGTGATAACACAATTGAAAAGCGCATATCGCAAATTTCTTAAGGAAACATTCCATGGGGTCATACAACTCCACTGATGCGACAAGCCGATTGCAATCGCGCATTGGTAAGGTCTTGAAACACATAACGAATGCCAATTTGAGATCCGTCGATGCGATTTCATCATCATAAATAAAGGCACACTTTTCAATAAGGTGGAAATAGTACGGTTAAACGAATGCTTGCGGGTTTTAAGAGCATAAATCATTAGTAAATGAGAAATAAACAATTTATTGATTTCTTAAAGCTTATCCCACCTCCCTATGACAACTCACTCTTTATCACAATCGAAGCTATACGAAGGAAACGACTAAAGCATAAAGTTGGGCCTATCGATCTGCGATATGTGATTATTGCTAATTGCTGATCAGGAAAGTCATGATATTTACTTTAAAGAACTGTTTTTAATATGTGCGATGCGACATATCATTATGGCATTTAATGATCATGATTGGTAGTTGCCGAAATCATTAATAAAGAAGTTATGGTAGAATCCTTCGAGGTCCGTGGTAACATAATATATCAAATTCATATCATTTATTGCGCTTCATTGCTGTTAATCTTGTGTATTGTGCATTATCTTAAAACGGATTTCTTCTCTGTTACGGTCATCTGTTTCTTTTGCAGAGTAAGTTTGAATTCATCAATTCAACAGAAATGTTAAAGAAATCAAAGAAAGTAAAGATTCCAGTCTTAACCAAAGAGGAACCAATAAAGAAGGTCTTGATAGCTGATACTACCTGCGTCGGCCTGGGCAAAGCTTCATGGGAAAGCATATACAATTTATTGGAAGCTGAAGGTCTAGAACAAATTGAAGAAGAAAAGGGAACAACTGATTCCACTGACAAATTAGAGAATACTCTTAAGGATTTGGCTAGCTCTTTTCTCCACAGAATAACTGCCGGCGCTAGAATATTACCCTACAATGACTTAGTTAGATGGGTGATTGAGAGTATCAGCATAACAGAGAGAGAATTTTTTACGGCTGATGGAAGGATGTTCGGGTCATTTAGAGCAGAAGATATAAAAAAGATGTACCATTTGTCGAAACCGCAGAAGCATTACAACAAGGCATTTGTCAAAGCCTTTGCCAAAGAAAATGACGTGGAATCAGATCCTATCAGGCAATGGAGGCATTACCCAAACAAACACAAGCATGAATCATCGGGTATGAATTCCGTTGACTCCTTAGCATCTCCTTACTACTATGCTGGTGCTATGATATGTAGACTCTTTGGAGTCTCCGATTCCGCTAGGTTTTCAATTGAAATGGTTCCTTTAATGGAGGCAGCGGTTAACTCGTATATCATGGATTGGGCAACCATTTTGTCTGATAAAATGGCCAACCATATCCTTGATTATAGAAGAAACAGATTCGTGACTACCTGGGTAATACCCCCGTTTTATATGAGTGCTTACATTATGGACACTATATGTTTCAATTCTGATTACCCCATTCTAGGTTGGAAATGGACTCCACAAGACCCAACCCCCATTCACATCTATCATAAGGAATTGTGGAAAACCCATTATAAAAACCATCTTTATAGAATCTGTCATGGTTTTGTCTTGCCTGTTCATTATACTATATTCAATAAATTTGCTCCTCGGTTATCCAATGAAGCCAATGTCAACTTAACATCAATTGGTAGTTGGTTTGGTGAAGAAAAGTTCACCTACATTAGACTTTTTGGAAGCACTGTTGCTTTACATGTTCTCCCCTTATACATTCCCGATAAACTATTTTCCAGGGAAATAGCTTATCAAATCCAAGAAGCAGAGATGTCCAGAAACCTAAAGGAGTCCAAAAAGCAAATGTGGCCTTCATTCCCCCTCCCATGTGGTACTTTCACACTGCATGACTTCAAACATGCAAAAAAAGAAGCAGAGAAAATAAAAGCGCTAAAGTTAGCAATCATTCCAAAGAGGCAATATGATCCAAAAGCAATAGCCTATAACTTCACCTCTCATGTCAAAATTGCCAAGTTTGAACATGAGAAAGATGATTTTGATGATTTGTTCACCTCAACTGAGTTATTTTCTCAAGTAAAACTTCTTGCAAAAATCAAATTGGGAGCAGAGGGAGTAGAAGCATTTCTAAAGTTTAGAACAAAGAAGTTGCAAACTCTACCAATGGACTTATTAAATACCACCCCTATGCTGCAACATGAAGGCCAAAGTGAAGGAGAAACTACCCAGAAGATTCCTGAAAAGTAGAAGAGCCCTGAAAGGCAGAGGACAAAGCAAGGAACTAGTGAGCTCCTTGACACTGTTATAAATATTGATCCAACTTTAATCAAGGAATGGGAGCAATTCGATCTACTCATAAAAAACCCAAAGGACTCCCAAAACCTCACTACATCAAAACCGCCCACAACACAATAGTCTGAGGTTATTAGTGTTCCGATTGAAGGGACAAGTGGCCTATCCAAAATGCAGCAGGATATAGAAATCATTCTTGAAAATCCCACAGAAGGGATCGTACTAAAAATAGAAGAAATACCACCCCTTGATGTATTCTACAATCCAAAGCACAGGGTTGTAGTTAAAAGATAGAGGAAAAATAGAAAAACCAATCAAGGACATGTTTTAACTCCTCAGGATGAAATGATGAATGTGGTATGGAAGTCAAAAGTCAATCCTTCTGAGGATTTAACTAAATTATCTCAGTATGCAAGGGCTTATACAACAACAACAATGGACAAAGCCTCAAGGGTCAGTCAACTAATCAGGGATAAAGATCAAAGGATCACTCAGCTTGAGATGCAATCGGCAAAATAACAACAAAAGATTAATCAACTAGAACAACAACGAGCAGAACAAAGGCAACAAAATGAGCAACTTAAAGAACAATTGCATCTGGAGAAACGGAAAATTGATAAGCAGGCTCTCCAGAAACAACAAAAGTTGTCTCAAGAACTAAGCAGCCTTCAGATAGTGATTGAGCAAGAAAAGAAGGCCAAGGATGATCAAATTGCACAAGTACAATTATAGATAGAAAAATACAAGGGTTATCCACAGGTTACTGAATTTAGAAAAGAAGCCTTGGAGATAACCAAAGCCTTGTCCCGGCAATTTAACATCCTTTGCTATAATATATCATTGGCCGACCCATTGTGCAACATCTTTGCATCATTGATTGAGAAGGCAGTTGACAGAAGATTGTGTAGAAATTTTGAATAATTTAACACATATTCAATGGAGATTATCCTGATCATGTACTATTGCGGAAAACATACACAATACATAAGCTCCTCTACGTTGATCATCAATATAGCAGCATCAATAACAATAAAACATCAAGAGCATTCACACATTAACACAGTATGTATCCCGGGGAAAGCATCTCGCTAAAAACCCCAACTATCTGTATATTAATGATTGAGTCATGTAACATTACACAGCATAATACTTCTCACAAGTATCTTCACCTCTGTTACACACAATACAACTCAGATCTGATCTCCAAATCTCTTCCACTGCTTGCCTGCCTCCACTGCTCAATACCTGCTCAAGAACTGATGAGAATGGCTGATAATGGCTCAAGCAAACTCGTATTTACTTGGAAAAATCACGTGAGCACAAGCTACAATGTGGGCAAATACGTGGGCAAACTCATTGGCATACTCAATCCCTTGATTGTGCAAGATCTTGTGCACAACTATAGTCACAACTGATAGCAATCTGATTCTCTACCACCTGTCCTTGTTGAACTGAACATGCACTGACGTGCAACTGAGTTAACTGATGTATTCATTAGTTGTATTATGAGTTAATAACTTGTGAATTAATTAATAACTAATTCACCCAACTCATCTCTAGTATATTTGCCAGTTAGACTAAATACAACCAGTTTAACAAAGCTAAACTGAACACAACTCCATCAACTGCACCTCCAGTCCACTAAACTCAACTCACTTGAGTTCTAACTGAAGTCCTGCATGCAAATATTAGTCATCCCATAGGTAACCACGTATTTCCTTCTGGGATCTGCATGTACCACATCCGTAGCTCATCCTGAAGTGCTCCAAGAGAATAAGACAAAGTTTATAGTCTAAATATTATTATGAGCTAATAATGTTTGATTGTTCTATATTTAGACTGAGCAGTCACTTCGGCTGTGATCTAAAAATAGAAGTCCATCTATTTTTTCCCAATTTGACCAATCATCCATAAACAACAACCTGCAATCCATAGACATGATCCATATGTCTAAAAATAGACATAGTCTAAAAATAGTCTTGCACCAAAAATAGCCTACGGGCCCACTTAGTGAAGGCGACTCTTTTCCACTAAGCTCCATCATCTTGTTGCATTCTCAACAAGCATTTCTTGTTGCACACTTTTCAACAGATTGGAATTGGAGAAAGCAGATGAAAAATAACAAACTTTCTCTCTTGGCAAAATTAAGAGGAAGGAATGGCTGCAAATTTGCCAAAAATACAAGAATCACACAAGGAAATCCTATTTTCGGAATGGGAATCTTAGCTAATGAAAGCCGAAAGAGCAACTTCTAAAGCCAGAGCTACAATGAATGGTGTAATCGAATTAGTAAATAACAATTTACATATGTCTAATTTGGTTTCTGATTGCTCTCCAGGTAAACTCTCGAAAGTAAAAGCACTGGAACATCATTGGAGACAAGAGCTGGCAAGCAAAGAAAAACAAATAAGAGAAGTTCAAAAATTGACATGGGATGCATTCTGGTTTCTTCTAGTCAAGCCTCATAGCCAGCAGATGGCCATGAAATGCCTATATGACATGGTCAACTGCATCGTTCCCCAACTCTCTGATGCCACCTATACAACCCAACTACATTCTAGGATGAGTCAGCCTCTGGAAATCTAGAAAATGCTAGCAATCTGTGAGTTGCAAGCACAAGAGAAGAAGCCGCTTCAATGAATTAGTTCAACCGCCATCGCACTGCTATTTTTATACCAAATCCCAGATTTTCATGTCACGGTTTGAACAACTTATAGTGATTTTTGTTGATAGCAGTTTTTATTTTTATTATTTAAGACACTTTCATGTATTTAGAAAGGGTCCTCAATTTGTATAAAATTTGATTTGGGAAGCTGCACTATTGTACTTATAAATTTTATTTTATTTTTTATTTATTTATTTATTTATATTTATATTTTATTTATTTATTTTTATTATCAAAAAGGGCATCAAGGTTTCACATTTTTATCAAGAAGCTTTTTCAAGACTTGCACTTTTGCATCTTCTAGAGGTTTTCTCAAATAGGAAAGTGGAATCGAAGTGTTGTTTACATTGGAAGGATTCAAATGCATGCGGTACTTCTATCACTGTTTTTGACTTATTTCCTTATGTGAATGAACACTTCTTTAAAAATTGTTGTTGTTGATATATGTATTTTTTCTCAAGTGAGTCTTTATCATATCATTTGTGAAGATTGAGAATTGCTATATTTCAAAGGATATATGTCAGCGATATATATATTTTGATGAATGCGATAATGTTTTTATAATTACTTTGTTTAATTTCTTAAACAAAGTAATCATTATATGGATGCATCTTTCTATTTGATAACTAAGCCATCTATATGATTATTTGTCTTTTAGGAATAATCAAATATCACATTGTTTATAAATTACCCTGCTTAGATAAGAATATTTATGTATTTTTGAGTTGTAGGATAAAGACATTGTCATAGATCCATTCCACATGCTTCAAATTTGCGAAGCAAATCTCATGTTCTTGAAAACGAAGTAAATGTTACTATGCTGTTTAAGATGCTTGTGGCAATATTAATATTTCCTATAGAAGAGTCAGAATAGATTAGTTCGATTGTGATTTAAACCAAAACCAATATAAGAACCACATTGCAAACCAAGAAGCTGTTTCGAGACTTGCACTTTTGCATCTTCTGGAGGTTTTCTCAAATAGGAAAGTGGAATCGAAGTGTTGTTCACATCGAAAGGATTCAAATGCATGCAGTACTTCTGTCACTGTTTCTGTCTTATTTCCTTATGTGAATGAACACTTCCTTAAAAATTGCTATTGTTGATATATGCATTTTTTTCTCAAGTAATTCTTTATCATATCATTTCTGAAGACTCAAAATTGTTATATTTCAAAGGATATATGTCAGCGATATATGGAAGAGTGAGTGGATTAACAAGAAGCAAGGAGATACGCGATCGAATCCGGAGATGGCCCAAATGGTTTGCATCTGCTACTCTTCCTCGGGCCCTCTGGACAGTTTAGCGCATGGAGGATCCAGATCCATGGCCGCGCGCCGATCTCCACAATATCTGGCCCAAGCGAATCCAGAACAAAACAAACCCCCGATACGCCAAGATCTGTCAGAAATGAAGACGAAGATCGAAGCAAATCACTGGGACGAAACAAGGGTTTCGAATGGCCACACAGGATATCACTAGAACCTAGCAGACAAGCCCGGCAGAGAAGGGGTTATCTGCAACAATGGAATTTGCAGGACGACAAACTGTAGTTTTCGTTCAAGGTATCGAAGAAACACCCCGTTCATTGCATATCAGAACGATGCTCTGTATATTATTGGCGTAGATCTGGATTTTCTCCTATCTTGGAGCTCCGAATGGTTATCATTCTCACCGATCTGCGGCATCCTGTACCACATATTGGATCTGTGTGCGTTTCATCACTGTTCTCGGCTTCATGCACCAAATAGATGCGCAGAGTATGGCCTCTCCATTCAGACTTGGCCCGGATCTACCACCAGAGAGCAGCCTCAAGATCTGGATCAATACAGACAGGGATTAGAATTTTTTTCCCGAATTCTGGTACAGGATGCATCACCCAGGACGGATCTGGATTCCCTCTATCAATACTCTCGGCGATATGTATCAATGGAGAGGGCCGTGTGTGTGGGAGCCAAACAGAGTAAGGGTGACCAGATCTGGGGCATTCCCATGGCAACTCGCCTCCGATCAGACTGGCAAACCCATCTTACTTCGGTCATGCTTCAAGATAAAGACCACAGAAGTGATCCACCACGCAGGGATATAAATCTGGATCAACAAAAGCTCCACAGCATCGATCAAACCTATACCGATACAGAACTGATTCAGATCTTCATAAAACTGCTGGAAGGAAAGCACTACTGTATGCGGCTCAGGAAAGCAACAGGCATACAGGAGTTAAAAAAGGAAATACAGGACCGCCATGGATTCCCAGAACAATTACAAAACCTCATTTATTCAGGATTCAATCTGCAAGATAACAAAACCCTGCAGCATTATGGTATAGCTAACGATTCAACCATTAACCTAACCCTCCGACTGCGTGGTGGAAGCTCTGGTACCAGCTCTAAAAACACAGGTTCCTTTCGGGATGCAGTAAAAGGAAAGGAAGAAAAAAGGCGAAGCAAAGCAACACCAACCTCGGAATTGCCAGGACCCTATATCGTCGAGCAAATGCCAGAATCACCAACTCTCCAGGTAACAATACCAGAGGTAATTAACCTGCATACTGATTTAACAAATACAGCAGTCATATGTAGATTCAATGGATTCTGGCCAAAATCAGACGCCCTGCATCAATGGATCTACACAACCTGGACATCAAACTGCGAAATTTATCTCTGCCCTAAAGGGTTTTTCATAGTTAGTTTTGATACAGAACAGGAAAGAGACAGTATTATTAATCAGGGGCCATGGTTCTGGGGCAGTGCTGGCCTCTTCACAACCCCCTGGTACCCGGGTTTTAATGCTAATACAATGAAAGTCTCAACCATGCCAGTATGGGTGAGGCTTCACGGGCTCCCACTGCATTTCTGGCATCATAAAGTGCTAACCGCCATTGGAAATTCTCTAGGGAAATTCCTAAAAATGGATGAAGACAGGGCAGTCAGGGGTATCTTTACTTTCGCCAGAATATGCGTAGAAGTGGATCTGAGTCAGGGGCTACCAGACCACATCAAGCTAAACTTCAACAATACCCAATGGATACAGCCGCTCGACTACGAAAACACAACATTCCGATGCAGGAACTGTTTGCAGACAGGGCATCTCCAAAATGAGTGTCCATCAGCGCGAAGGGACTCCAGGAAAGCTAAGAAACAACAAAAAAAACCCAAAGGCTGGCAACACACAGAGCCATTGGAAGAAGAGGATATCAAGGAGGACCCTCCAGAGAACCACATGGAACCAGAACCTCAAATGGGACAGAAACAAACTCAGGAAGCAAAAAACCTTTCAACTCAAACGGGGCTGATTATTACAGATCTACATCAAGAGCTACAAATGGAAATTAGTGGCATAAAGAGAACCCACAGCTCGGAGGGCTCAGAATCAGACAAAGAACAACAAATGATCACCATGGGAAACCAACTAGCTACAACTACACCCACAGCTGATTCGGGAGGATGGCGTCGGGTAGAGAAGAAGAAGGGAAGAAAAGAATAAGCTTGCTGGAACATTTATTATCTTTACTTTTTTACTTTTTCTGTTATTCTGTTGGATCCTGTCCTTACAGGATCTATTCATCTGCTCTTTTTTGAACAACATACTGATAGTACACTGAAAGCATACCCTGCGTGGTAGTGCGGCTTATGAAAGTAAACTGATACAGAATGTATACACAGACTCTTCCGATTATTAATGAAATATTTTTGATTTTCCCAGGGGAAAAAAATATGTCATATATATATATAAATATATAATATCAATTATATATATAATATATATATATATATTTTGATGAATGCGATAATGTTTTTATAATTACTTTGTTTAATTTCTTAAACAAAGTAATCATTATATGAATGCATCTTTCTATTTGATAAGTAAGCCATCTATATGATTATTTGTATTTTAGGAATAATCAAATATCGCATTGTTTATAAATTACCCGACTTAGATAAGAATGTTTATATATTTTTGAGTTGTAGGATAAAGACATTCTCATAGATCCATTCCACATGCTTCAAATTTGCAAAGCGAATCTCATGTTCTTGAAGATGA
This sequence comes from Pinus taeda, assembly GCA_000404065.3. NCBI lineage: Eukaryota > Viridiplantae > Streptophyta > Pinopsida > Pinales > Pinaceae > Pinus > Pinus taeda. The sequence continues at coordinate 200,736 of APFE030076267.1, read as the reverse complement.
AGTAAATGTTACTCTGTTGTTTAAGATGCTTGTGGCAATATCAATATTTCCTATAGAAGAGTCAGAATATATTAGTTCGATGGTGATGTAAACCAAAACCAATATAAGTACCACATTGCAAACCATAAAACACTAAAACATGATAAATCATGACTACATTAATAATAACACATTTACATCACTACATTGTAAACAATAAATAGAATTTAGGCCATAAAGACATTGATATCAATACATGAATGCATTAATAGTATAAATCTCAAGCATATTGATATAAACACCTAGAACATGAAATCCCAACAATAATATTTTTATTTATTATTTTTTTTTTTGTAAATTAGGCTACTTCTATTATTATACAAAAGGTAACAAAAAGATTACAACGAGGCTTGCCTCAAAATTCACCATGCTGAGATGGATTTAGCACAACTAGACACCTGACCTTGATAACCAGAAGACCGACATTTGTCCCAGACCAGAACTGGAGAACCAACAGACTTCCAAAAAACCATAACCAGCTGAGAGACGGACCCAATGATCCATACATTGCTAACAGACCCCGACTTTATCCCAACAGTGTAGCAGATGACATTAAAACAACATACATAGGCGCGTTTGAAAACCGCGTGCAACCCAAAAAGAGCTGAGCATAGCTTCAGCTTTACAGAAAAACCCCACTGAAAAGGCAAAGAACAAGAAATATCAGACATACTCCATGGAGACGCCAGAACCACCACCAGAGCGCCCTGGAGATCGGCTTAAGCATCCACAGAAGTGGAGGGCTGCTCTTCCACAATCCTGCAACCATATTGATCCGACACGCTTGAATCCATGTAAGGCGCATCATCTTTTGCCGGCTCGCTTGGACCCACCACCGCCACCGCACCCGAGGTTTCCGCAGGCTGAGCTCTTTGACACAGGATTGGAGAAGGAGGCCTTTGTTCCACAGAAACTTCTGGTGGAACTGCATGGTCGCATTTCTCAATTCGCACCGAGACATAGTATGTTGCATTGTCCAATAAACAAGGGAAGCGAAACCGAGTTGAGGGATGCGAACTATGCTCACAAACATCAGCACGCGCACGCCCCCTGCATCTCCCACGGCCTCGCCTTGCACCCCGTGAATCAATTCCATCTGAGGAAGATTCTGTGGAGTGAGAGGAGCGCTGAGGATTGGCTCTGCCTCTTGCGCCTCCCCAAGACCCGCCTCTGCGGCTACTGAGGCGAAGCCGTTCTCGCGGCATACCAAAATGAAGAGGACAGAGAAACTGGAGCGGAAATGACACAGAGAATTGTGGCTGCACAGAGACGGCGCGGGGAACCAAGAATTAAGGCCCAAAGGCGTAGAAACTAGCAGAGGCACAGAGGGTAGGATCTACCCAACAACGAAAACACCCAGGGGCGCCACAAACATGAAATTGACCAGAAAGAACACCCAGAACCGACCAAACCAGAGCTTAGGAGCATGAAATTGACATACAATATGGACTGGACACTCAGAGGACGAGATCAAAGCCTTCAGAGACGAGGGCCGAGGTCTGAACCTCCGAGATCTCCTCCAGAACCAAGGAACCAACAGCAAGCCACACCAACGAAATCCCCAGAGCCAAACAACATACAAAACGTGATGGAGAAAGTGAATTACCAGCACCAGCTCGCAGTAATTATACTGCGCGGCGACTACCCCGTCCATGTGCGAACCAACGCAATCACTTGCAACCTGAATGCCAAAGGAAGTGGATTCGAGCGAGGGCAGCTGCTGTGGGCGGCTGGCTTAATGCTGATATTACTGCTCGCCTTCATGCTAACTTGATAGGGGTGGCTAGCCCTTAAATGCATTGGACAGATGGCGGGACTGGGTTGCCACTTGCCCAGTGGGAAGCCCGCCTCTGTACCTTCCCAATTAATTATCACCCGCATTCGGGAGCCAACAATAATATTTTAAATGTAAACAATATTTTCATTTATGAAAGACGTGAACAAAGTGAAGGGATCCACATAGAAGACCACAACAATTAGAAATGCAAGAGAAAGATATAAAATAGTAACACTCCCATTGGAGCAAAGCAACATAAATGAAAAAACACATCTAAATTGCACACATTGGATTTAAAGAAGAACAACATAATAGGAAGCTTTAAGACCAGAGATATACAATTTTGTACATAAAAACAACATTAGTATTTAAAATAATCAATTTAACCAAAATTGCAACCACAGAAAGGACATTGAGTCTTAACATATATTTTTTGTTTTGTCTACATCAAATAATCCACTACAAAATTGAAGTTCAAAACTATAAAGAAGGTCACAATGTTATTAGTTGTATTTCATAGTGATATGGACTTCAATCGCTCCTCTTCCTTCTTCCTAATTGTAACATATGCGCTATCTTTCATCTTGGCATAACGTTGGAAAGAAAAAGGCGATGCAATGCGTAAACCATCTATTGGTTTCACTCTTGTTATGGCTATGAAGGTAAGGCCTTGCTGCTCTTTATTCCCGATATCAACTGATGCTCGTTCTAAAGTCAATCCTCGGGACTTGTGGATTGTAAGAGCCCATACCATATTCAAAGGAATTTGTTTTCGATTTCCTCTTATCACTGGGGTGATAGGGACAATGTTTGGATTACTTGCATCAAATGGAACACCAACATACTTATCAAAAACAAAAGCTGTGAACATTGGAAGTCGAGGTGGCTTAGAGGTAGGTAGATAGAATATATCCTTAACAAAACCAAGTGCACCGTTCACCCAGCCAGCTCCAACCCATCAATTACATGTCAACATAACACCCTGACCACGACACAACAAAACTTCACGGTCCAATAAATCATCATCAACACCACCGATTTCTGAACGCCTTGAATATTCGACAACACATCGTGCAATTAGAGAATTTAATGATTTTAACATATGCCTGTTATGCAAGGACACCAAATTATTTGTTGGAAACATGTGAACTGCTGCATTAAATAAATCTCTTTCTGTAGGATGCAACCTCATATCAGCCTGAGACATAAGAAAGTCCCAATCTTCAAGAACAGGTTCTACGTTTTTTTATGTTATTGAGGACTCTACGAAAACAAGATTGTTTCTCATTATTCCCCTGTTGGCGAAAGATTGTGTCAAGAGTGATAACAATGTTGAATTTGTTCCACAAGACTTTCCCTGCTGTATTACATGCATATAAAGGTTTGTCTCTGACAAGAGGCAGTTGGCTAAGGTCACCCGCAAATATGATGGATCTCCCACCAAAAGGACAATTATTTTTCTCTAGAAATGATTCTCGTAACCGAGCATCTATTTGCATAAACAACCTTGATCCCAGAAAGCTCATTTCATCAATCAATATATATCTAACATGTCACATTTCTTCTTGGAATACTGCAAGTGACTGCCCCTGTAGCGGCTGCATATCTTTAATTGGAATTTTTAGAGCCGAGTGTATTGTTTTTGCATGTATATTAAAAGAAAATATTCTTGTTGGCACAAGAAGAAGCAAAGGGCTTCTTCCATCACTTGACGAATTAGAAAGAGTTTCAAAAACACAATGGATAAGGAAAGACTTCCTAGTGCCCGCAGTGCCTTGAATAATCATAAGAAGAGCTTCATGAATTTAATATTTAGCAAAGTGCCTTAACACGATCTCAAAAGCAAGTCGTGTCGTTGTTTTTCCGACAAAGTATCTGGAGATGCAAATGTTTTGTTTGAAAGGTCAACAATATCACTCGCTAATTTTGCATTCCTTATAAAATTAGTAGCTTCCTCTACAACATCATTAGAAATAGTTGTACTTTCCCAATCAAAGGATATATCCAAGTCCCTTCAACCAAGGGTGTGAAGATCAGAAACATTCACATCGTTTGGTGGAACCAAACGAGAGAAAATCTACCATTCTTGAAAATCATCTTCAACAAATTTCATTTCCTGGTTAGAAAAATCACCGTGTTCTTCATCTTCAATATTGTCTATAATTGATGGGTGTTGATCAACATGCCATGCTTGATATAAAAAAATTCCTCCAACTTTCAATAATAATTTCAGCTGAAAGGCCAATTTCTGCATAAATGTCATGAAATGGCTTGTACAATAGCAATTCTGACCAGCAAAAGGTTTCAAATTCCTCTGAAGCCTCACCGGGAATAGAATAAAACCGTGGCCAAACCCGAACAATAGCATGAACATCTCTAGGCTTCCATGGATCTTATTTACGCTTGCTATCAAATGTCCAAGATCTTGTTGTTTCTATCAAAGATAGATGTTCAAGGAAAAAATGTCTCTTCTGATAATGTTGAACGAAAGTATTCTTATATGAACATTGCAAGCCATCCCTTGATATTTTCCTAAAAACCTTTCTTCCAACATTTAAGGAAACAAATTTCTGACTACAAACAACAAGAGGCAGCTTAAGCAACATATGACATGTTTCTTGTGCTCCAATGTCACAGTCAACAATTGTTTCTACAAGAAACTTTCTATATGCACATAAAGCATGATCCTTAGAGCCAATAGAATTTGAAATTCTAGTTAACATATGATGATAACTTTCAGACCTTTTTTCTGCCTTTGATGCATACTTAACAATGTATTTCAACACAACTTAGTGAGAAAACACTGGCTGGAAATCAACATTTGCACGCCACATTATTAGAAGGTCAATGTTATGTACATTAAGCCTGTCATCATTTCTTGTTGGCTCATATTTTTTTCTTCCTTGATCATCTATGAACAATCTTGATTCACCACAAAGATCCCATGGAGCATTGTACCAACATGTTAGAATAGCACCCTTTTTGCGCAAACAAGAATTCACAGTACACTTTGTGTGCCTTTGGACATGGTTTAACAATTCTTCATAATCATTATGAGGATTAGAAGAGAAAATCTGACCAGTATTCAACATGCAAGGGTCATCATTGAGGCTTCATGGAACCATTATGTTGCAACGATGTATGTCACGCAGATTCCATGTAGTTACATATTTGTCGAAGAACATCTTTGCAAGTTGTACATTAGAACTATTTGACCAATCAAGTATTTCCATGTGAGGAGCACCTTCTAACCATAGGAAACCATGGATATGCGTTGAACCTTTGTGTTTCCAGTCATATCTGAAATAAATGAACATATAGTTACTACAAACAATATAAATAGAATCACAATAAAAGTTGAAAAAGTATAAAAAAAAAATTAAACACAAACCTGTACCAGAAGTCTTTAGCTTTAAGATATTTTTGGATAACTTCCTCTCAAAAAATATTGAATCTGTGGTGCATAAATCCCACAACAATATGAGGGTACTGGATAACATTCTCAATTTTCATACGAAGCTCATTTGAAAAATGAGAATGTGAATGTATGGCCATGAGGTTATGCAACTCTGGCCACTTTGTGTCAACTGCACTCAAATTAAAAAATAAAGATGGACATCCTAACTGAGTAATCATGTTCGTTAATTCAGATCGAATCTTAGTCTAGTATGCCCTTGTACCTCTCAGAGAAGAACCAAACACATAAGATGCTCAAAATCCGATAGTTGGTGACGCAACTCCTCAACTGTTGTAGGTGAGTTATCATGTAAATGTTTCTTTGCAAAAACTGCATCAGTTTCTTGGCTCCGATGCCACATTATCATGTTTAATAGGTAATATCGAAACTGAGGATGGCTTCCAAATCTCTAATCATAGTACCTAAGAAGATGCAATGCATACTCATGAACTTCAACACTACAAATACGTGGTTGCAATCAATCAACATCACCAGTGGGGAAATGTTGGGAATGCCATATCGAACAACCCATATGTATTATATTCATTCACTGGAGATGTTCCAATAATGGGCCAATCCATGTCTTGAACATGTGAAAAATGAACATTATCAAGAAATGCTATAATTTCTTCCACTTCTTTTCGTTCATTTGGTAGGCTAGCAACAAAGGAAGAAGGATGAGAGGGCAAATGCTCAACATGAAACTCTTCATTATTAGTTTCATTGATCTCAGATTCTTCAATATAATAATCAACAAATTTAACCCTGGAGGAGACATCTGTTGGTCTTTCGGGCAGAGCATTCAGTGAATCATAATCAATTACAACATCTCGATAGTATTGATCACGCTGGATTTTGAAAAGCAATGCATCCATCACTCAAGATATTTTGACATAACATTCATAATATTTAGACTCGGCGCCATGTCTCTTCATAATTAGAAAGTCAATATCTTCAACACGTCGGGGAAGGCTTCGTACAATTGTAGAAATATCTTGAGGAAAGCTAATTGTATTACCACTATACTTATATTGCCCACCTCGAGCATGTGTCACTTGCAAAATGGGATTCACACGTGCTATTAGCATTTCTTCACCTTGAGTAAGAACTCTTAAAATATGAGGTTTCTCAGTAGGATCCATGTTATTATACCGACAAAAATGATGGGCTCCTCTTTCACTCTTACATCATCTGCAAACAGGTCCTTCAAAATGTCTCACAACAAGGATTCCAGGATACGATTCTTGGCAAATGTGGCACATCTGGACAATTGACAAGCTATCTATCTTTTCTCGAAACCTTTTATGCACTGTAATCTTGTTTTCATCAAAATGAATATGATCTCTGCTCACCGAACCATGTTGAAAACCATTTCAATGAGTAAAAGCTCTTCTAACATTTACTTCATCTTCAAGAACATGAGATTCCCTTCGCAAATTTGAAGCATGTGGAATGGATCTATGAGAATGTGTTTCCAAATTTATGGTGTGCATTTCACGAATATGAGAGGATGTAAAGGTCTCTTTGTCATAAAAGACTTTAAAATTTAATTTGCAACTAATTATAAATGAAGAAAATGAAAAAGAATCAAATGCATTCAAAATTTACATTTGTGTCTTCACGTGGATGAGGGTTATGAGATGGGTGCTCCTAGATTCTAAGAATAGTGGACGGAACATTTTTGCATGTAGTTTCTTTGCCTCTATTCAAATGAGTTGTTTCTTGTTTCAAAAAAAAATAAAATACGTTATAAAACTAAATGTCCAAAAAAGAAAGATTCAAAAATTGAAAATAAATCAAATACATTGAACATCTACAATAGTTCTACAGTTTGATCTTTTAGATTCCAGTTGGCCAACCTAACGAGATGACATATGGTTTCTCCATGAAATGTTACAAAACACAATTTCAAGGCAACTATAAATGAGAAAATGAGAAAAATATCAAATGCACTCAACATTTACATTTGTTTGGCGATGTGGATGAACACTATGAGATAGTTCCTCTTCACTTCTAACATCAGTAGATGTAACATCTACGAAGGTAATTTCTATGCCTCTATTGGAATGACTTCTGTCCTGTTCAAAGAAAATAAAGCACACCACAAAATTCAATGTCTAAGCGATTAGAAATTTAAAAAATGAAAAGCAAATCAAAAACATTGAAAATTTACATTAGTCTGGAATGTAGTTGAACAACCACTATTGCAGCGAAAACCAAAATATAATGGTGTTACCTCCATTGTGCCATGCGAAATTCCATCAGGGATGACTGATTCTCTTGGCGGGACCACGTTACTTTGAGAAGCGGGATTTGAAGGTCTTTTGTTTCGAGCAGCTGAATCCAAATTATCAAACAAATGGCCAAGTAAAATATCATACAAATCATCACACAAAATGTCATCATTACCTCCACCATGGCTTTTTTGCAACCTTTGGCCATCAGGACATGCAATTGGACACACGAAAGGGTTAGGGTGGACATTTGCGTGCACAATATCGATATGGCGTTCTTCCCGATCGCAAGATGTTTCCCCAATGTTATGAACATTTTCAGAAGAGCATTGAACAACAAGACTATGCTGAGGAGGATCATATCATGATAATGAACTATCAATAAAAAATGTTCTTTCCATTATATCGTCCATATTGCGATACTTACAAGGAACTATAGAATCATTTTGAAGAGTGGCTTCACTCGTTTTTCTCTTATATGCAGCTCTCCTACGCTCATTTATCGCATCCTTATTTTGTTGATACCGCAAGTGATGACTTTCATTAGACCTCTCACGTGATTGTGATGACAAAGTTCTTTTTCTTGTACGCATGCTTGTGCCTTCAGAGGACATGTCTACAATGAATAATAATTATTCATTATGCATTCATAAACATGGAACATAAAAAGTGTATATCTTATTTTTTTTCCAACCATATAAACTTATGAAAATGTAAAACGCTTTTTCCAAATGCCTAAAAACAAAAACAAAAAAATTCAAAATGGGAAAAAAAACAAATGAATTCTTCCAAATGGCTCAAACAAAAAAAGAAGTCTAAATTTCCATGTATTATATTATAATCAAAATGGAACCCATACTATTGCGACACAAGAATCTAAAAATTTGGAATTATATATACTATCAAAATATAAATATAAATATTAAAATGAACATAAACATATAACACTATTTGAGAATCAATGACAAAAACCATTACAAATATAATGTATAACATAAATCATAGAAATTATAATTATACAAACAAAGAAAAAAGCATAACATCGAGAAACATCCACATGTAAATAAGAAAACTTTAGCGGAAACAATATTAAATATTTTACATCACAAAGATCGATACAAACATAATTTTAAAGTATTACCATAAATACACATAGTATGTATAGAGGAAAAAATGGAAATATTTTCCACAACCACATAGAGTATATAAAATAGAAATATTTATAAAAACTCCTAAGAATACTAATATCCTAAGAATCCATCCCCATATCCAATGGTGGAATCTCATCAACAGAATCCATATGGGCAACAATTGCAAAAACATCTCCATACTCAATCAGATCATTGCAGTTCTCTTCTGCTAGGTACCAAAACCGAGACATATGCTCATTAGTTGAATTATCAATATCTATTGGAAAACAAATGCGTGTTACCATGTCATATAATAGGAAAGGAACTTCACTGCAGTTGCACATAAGAACCAGTCCATGGACTGTTCGGAACAAAAGATAGCCAGGACATTTGCTATTTATATCTGCAGAAATTTCTTCCAACGACTTCCATCTGAAACCCCAATCATCTTCAAAGTAGTCAATTCTTCGTTCAAAACACGGTTGACCAAATTGGAAATGATCTAATTCTTCAATTGACCATACAGAAGTGGACCCATCATTGACAAGGCATATCAATTGATTCATGTATATTGCTAACGACATATAATGTACGTCACTGATTGGAACAAATGAAAAACCCCACTCATTTTTTATTACGTCAAACCAGTGAATTGTATGCCCGTACCGAGGATAATCTTCATACTCCTTGTTTAGATACAACCAAACAATTTACTTTTATAAAACACTACATTCTTGGGGGGTGAAGTGCCACCAAATGGAACAACAACCCTTTGCCATACACTATCAAGACTACTACAAACATAAAATTCAGACTGCATTCCGTCACAGATATGTTTTAGAACAACCCAGTCATATTTTCTATTGCTTACATTTTCCAATAATGAAAAGAACCCCGAGTCTCCAATTCATATTAGCCCTATGTTTTTAAATGCCTTTGTAAATGGATTCGCTACAAAATAGTTGTGTGTTTGGGAGCATTCTGTTGGTAAGGATAAAACCACCATTGGTCCAACAACACACTCTACTCTGTATCTTGAATCTATGAATCCCAAATGAAATTGATATATGTGGCCATTCTGATTAAGGTATTGGGAAACAAAACAATTGTCTTCACTATTGAGGAAACGAACGAGAAATCCAAATTGGTGCGTGGAGACATTCTTGCAACGTAAAAAGAAAGAAGGGTTTTGCAAAGCATTCTTCCATTTTTTACATACAGTGCCAAACTTTATCACAACCGATAAAGGGAGCCACAACAAGACAAGTTCAAGAACTTCGAATGGAAGAGAACCACAAATAGCTGGATCCATGATGAAATAGTGAAATTACCTAACAATAAAAAGAAGGCATTTGATATCAACAAAACAATTTAATGTTGAATAAAATTAAAAGTAACATAAATACATAATTTACCACACACAATTTTCCATTTTGTTGAGACTATGTTAACTGAAAACATAGTAAAGGATCATGAATCCACCATGATGATAGACACAGTGCAAATAACGATGGAAGCTGTTGAGACAGTCACTAAGAAGGAAGGGCATCTATTGAAAGATGTTAAGAAGGAAGGAGCCTATGCAGACTATTTAACCTTGGGAGAAGGAACACTAACAAAGGAGTGTTTTACAGAGGATGACCAATCTTTTGAAGCTGCCAGGAGTATGGAGAAGTATCTTTCAGAAGATAAAAAACTCCGAAGTAGAGGAGGATGGAGAATGCATATTAAATGAGAGAAGTAGTGATTTATTGCAGCAGAAAGAATTTGATAATACATTGATATTTGAAATTGTGACAACACAGGAACAAGTTGTTGTGCAAGAAGGAGATGAAGTTCAGTTTGAAGAGCTGATATGTGAAGCAACAGTTGAGACTGTTGAACCTTATGATTTCCAAACTAATAATTTGTGTATAAATGTAGGAAACATAAGTAATGATGAAATACTTATAAAGTGTCACAAAGAAATTGCTTATAAAGTGTCACAAAGAAATTGCATTGCTTACACTTACTTTGTAATTATGTATTGATTTATATATATGTCCAGAGATTTAATCCCAAATTGAATAAGTGTAAGCATTGAATGGTGGAAGATGAGCGAACTATATCATTATGTATGTATATATATGTGTGTGTGTGTGTGCAGGTGAAGTGCAACAATCACACAGAGAATACAAAAGAGGAGGATTGAGATGGGGTGTTGAATCCATTAGAAGGACTAGTCAAAGCTCAGGAGGAAGAGCGCACGACAAAATAACAGTGGGATGAAACCTTTAAAGAAGAGAAAAAATGAAGACTTAGCATAAATTCTAAGTAAAAGGAATGAGTGAATGAGCCAAGATTGATGCTCAGGAATCATTAGATTTGGGAAGATCAACGGTTGAGATCGAATCGGGAAGGCGGTTTTAACTCCCCCAAGCAGAAAACCCAATTACACTAAGAAACAGTGAAAAACACAGTCGGAACCAAGTGTCGGACTTGAAATATTATAGGGAATGCTTTATATCCCTACGGGGTCCGTAAAGATATTGGATCGGCGTATGGAAGCGGAAGGATTCTGGCATTGAGGTTGAGCAATATGCAATCGCGCGAGTTCATCTGAACCGTCAGATCACAGATCGAATTGGAAAGGCGAAATATCACATCGGCGGGCTCATTATATAGTTTAACTCCCGCAAGTGGAAAACCAAATTACACAAACAAACAGTGGAAAACACAGTAGGAATCAACTGCCGGACTTGAAATATTATAGGGAATGGTTTATATCCCTATTGGGTCTGTAAAGATATCGGGTCGACATATAGAAGCGAAAGGAGTCTGACATTGAGCTTGAGCGATATGTGATCTCACGACTTAATCTCAAGCGTCAGATCGTAGATTGGATCGAAGATCAAGATCTGATCGCAAATCGAAATCGGAGGAAGCGCAAATCAGAGTGCGCAATGGAAAGGCTTGGAGACCCAAAACCGATGGGCGTATAGTGGTGAATCTATAAAATTTGAGATCCGCTATATATATGATTCAGAGCAGGTTTCCTGTGTAATCCATATATTTCCATTAAAGTGGTTTAATGCTAAAACATACGTTAACGCTTTGATATCGCATATCGGAGCAGAAGGGGCGATGAAGATACACACACACACACACACACACACACACACACACACACACACACACACATATATATATATGTACGACCGTGGAAGGACCGATGGTCGATTGTGATGAGGTTAAACCTAGGGAAACGTGACAAGGCTGTACGGAAGGGTGAAAAGGTATGTTTATGTGGGCATTTTCCTTTGTAAATGGTTTATAAGGAAATATGCGCCGATAAGAGATTTATGCATTAAAAACATATGTGACCAAAGGTTTTGTAAGGGGAAGTTTATATATGTGTGATTTAAGGTTTTGTAAAGGTTGTGAAGTGGTTTTAACTCCCGATCTTTCGGGAGAAGATCAATGCCAAAGAAGCAATAAATTTTGGGAGAGCGTTTGAAAAAAAGACCATAACCTTCTTTTTTCTACGAGCTAGTGATATCACGAAGATTTTATACAAAATCGATTCCCTTCTTGTTTTTCTACAGGCTAGTCATCTCATTTGAATTAAAGTGGAAAAATATCACGGAAAGAAAAATTGTACATACCTGTAAGATTGATTTCTGAACGCCTTTGAAACCTAAAAAAATAGTAAGGAATAATTGAATCACACACAAACTACACCAAATTATCAAAGACAGCTGCGAGAGCATGGAAACAATTAAAAACACAATCATTGAGAAAGCGTTTCTCCAATGTTGAAACCTGAAAAAAATAGTAGGGAATAATTTAATCAGACAGGAACTACACCAAATTATCATAGACAGCCGCGAGAGCTTGGAAACAATGAAAAATGCAATGAGATTTGCCACCTTTTTTACCAAATAGAAGCCGAGAGAAGCCAACATTCCAGTTATCCTTCAACAATTCCAACAACCTTAAGTGCTAACAAAGAAATGCATGCATCCACGGAGCGTTTGAAAATAATTGAGAAAGAATTTCTCCAATGCTGATACCTGAAAAAATAGTAGGGAATAATTCAATCTGACACAAACTACACCAAATTATCAGAGACAGCCGCGAGAGAATCCAAACAATTAATAACTCAATGAGACTTGCCACCTTTTTTACCAGATAGAAGCCGAGAGAAGCCAACATTCCAGTTATCCTTCAACAATTCCATCAACCTTAAGTGCTAACAAAGAAATGCATGCATCCATAGAGCGTTTGATTATAATATATGGAATGGGCCATACTATGAGGTTCGAACTTTTGTAATGTAACTAAAAACTCAAAACCCCTGGTGGAGGAGAATACGAATAGGCATAACGTTTCATATTTCGACTGTATTTAACTGAATTAAAGAAATGTTTCATCGATCGATGCCTACATACCTCATTGTTGTGGTTATTGATGATTGTCGGGCACAAATGCTTCAACCGTCATTGTAACACATGAAATGTGTCCTTATTACTCGAATTTATGCCTACATACCTCATTGTCATGGTTATGGATGATTGTCGGGCATAAATGCTTCAACCATCATTGTAATGGATCAAAAGGTGTCATTATGCTTCAACCATTCATACGTTTCAGAATGCAAAGAGACCACTTTCAAAGGCACTGTGAAGGACGGGTGTTCGACACTAATTTATTTTATTTTATTTTTTCTTAATCCTACATACGTGGTCATCAACAAGAGGCACAGTAAATTTTTAATCATGCTTTGTAAAAAATTAATTTAAGTATGGTTTAAACATGTGTTCTAGACATGCAAGAAAGTTATTGTTGCGAATTTCATTCATTGATTTAGTGACGACTACAAGAATATATTGGCATCTTTCAATTCAGGTCATCTGATAAAAAAGATTAATTAAGAAAATGATTAACTTGCCAATTCTGATAGGGGGATGCCTATCGGCGTAAATATATATTATTTAGTAATACTAATTAATTTAATTATTAAAATTATACAACTTTAGTCAGAGGATTTTATCTTAGGTGGTTTGTTGAGCAATTTATTTCCCTAATTGCATGGATTCAAGTTTTTGAAAACATGTTGTAATTGGTCCGTTTGTGACATTTATGAAATAATTGTGGTGTAATAATGACGATTGGTCTAAGCGAAGTTACCAATTCTCAGTAAATTCTTATTATATATATAAAACAAAAGTAATTAAAGTTCTAAATTTAATGAATAAATTATAACTATGATATTCTTATAATTTTTTTCATTAAGCTTTTTGATGGTGATTCTAGTAAATTTATTATTTAATAGAATCATCCATATTTATATTCAATAATTTTTTTATGTTTATTTTTAAATTAATAAAGGAAATAGTTGCCATGGAACAAGCTTTTTTTTTTTAATTATTAATATTTATTTATTTGTTAAAGGATATTTTTTTCAATAGAAAAAATCTTGTACATTATTGAGAGTAATATATACATAGCTCTATCATTTTTCAATAGAGGTTACGTTGCAACTACAACATCAAAACTAAAAAAAAAAATCTTATCTTTTAGCATCTATAGGTACTATCCAACAACTATTTCCAAAATTCCTAGGAAAGGGAAGCCCCCGTATGTATGTTTCGACAAAATTACAAAAAATGAAAGAAGGAAAGAGCTAGAAAGAGAGATTGGTCACCATCGATTCAATCTCCTCATTAGACACACATTCATGCATCCCACTATACACAATAGAAAGAGAAAGAGCCTCTTTTGACAAGCCATCTACTTCTACATTGAGTTACCAAAGAATGTGACAGTATATGATCTAGTTGAAGGTATCCTGAATTACTGCCAGAAGTGTATCCATCCCAAAAATGTTGACTTTTGCTATGCGGTTTGCTTTGTCAATGACCAATTTGGAATCTCTCATCACCTGTAATCTTGAGAGGCCTTTATTCCTTTTTAATTCCAATACAAACCACGAGTCTACAAATTCAATCTTATTATTTAACCCCTTACCTAGAGAGTATGTACAATATATGAAGTGGAAGTGGCTAAAATAAAGGACCACCACAACACCAGAATGAGGGGGGTGACCGTGACTATCCTCATTAAATACCCCCAGGGAGATTTAAAGTCAATCTCTGGTAAGATCAAGATCCTTGGCTTCTTGGGAGGTGCACTAGACCTGAACTTTTGCATTAGTGCAACCACCTTTGTTGCACATGCCTCTCGGGTGGTAAGTTTGTTTTTGACAAAATATAGATTTCAAGAGTTCCTAATGAAATCGATTAAATACACATGGGGGCTTTATAAGGAGCAACTTGTTTATCAAGCCACCAAAATCTGAAGGCATCATAAGGTAAGCCCCGAACCATTGGGATTTGGCTTCAAATCACATAGTAAAATAACACATACATGTCTTATGTAATTGCACCTCATGAATAAATGAGAGTCATATTCTTCCTTCCTTTTGCATGATGGACACTAGTTCACCCCAACCCAAACCTGCTTGGTGAGCTTGTTCCAACTGAGTAGTTTTTCACTAAGTGACAACCATGATGTTAATTTGGCTTTTAGTGGGGCTTTGATCTTGCATATCACCTTCCACCACTAGAGTCTACAATCTGTGAAGTGATTTTCAAACTAGGCATTGTATCCAAGCTTTGCCGTAAATGTACCTATATTTGGGTTCATGGCCCAGTAGATGGCTTCAGGTACATTGTCCCTAAGCATCACAATTTTTTTGTTAATAGTCCAACATATCTTTCTCATTCCTCCATAACATCCTTCAATAGCCCCAAGTCCCTGGATGACTTCCAACCTCGACTGTCTCTAGATTGAGGCTCATGTGCTTTAACATCATCTAGATGAGAAATATTTAATCTTTTGAGCTCTTATAAAAGAGGATCTGATAGCCTGTAACTAGCCCTTGCTCCATACCAAGGATATAAGTGAACTCCATTAGGCCCATGTTTTCAATCTCCACCACTCTTCCTCTTCCACTAACATTGCATGTATTTCTTATTCTAAGGATTTTAAATATCTCATTTATTCATCAAAGATAGAGTTCACATTCATTTGCGAAAATAATTCTTCAATCCGAGTCTCCACTTCCAACAATCTAGCCTCTTTTTGGCATAGTTTTCCTTTTCCCATACCCTCGATGCACTCTTGATTGGGATAATATTTGTTGTGAAGTGATCCATATAAGATGTATGACTGGAGGAACTAAGTGGTCTTTAAAGACTGGCTATTAGAGAGTGGTATTTTTCTTCATGAAGCTAATAAGTGTTAAACTTTAAAGGGATTGTCTTGGATCCATCTTGCATAACAAAATGTAGAAGAACACACTAGTTATTGAAGATACCCTTGGTCCCCGCTAAAGATCTAAAAGCAATCCCACAATTCAATATAGCTTCAGAGACTAGGAAGTGATCTAGTCTCTTAGAATTTTTTATTTATTTTTTAATTGAACGGGTATGTTTTATTTATGATTTGGTTGGGCCTGAGCCTAATCAACCTTGTTACACTGCAATATCTTACATCTTAATACATCTTGATGTACTTTTTTTCTCAGGCTAAGGAACACTTTTTTGGATAGTACTGTTGTCATTAATGTTGAGTTCGCCTGATGCAAGAAGGCAACCTTTGTTTGCCATTATATCCGCTTCACTATTCGAGCTTCTGAGAATGTCGAAGATTTGAAAGGATTTAAAGTCCTTCAATATGGTCATTAGACTTTCAAAGACTTGTTGAGTGTGGCGTTGTTGAACTAGTCCTGCATATTGATCTTCTTGATGAGGATTTCTGAGTCTCCAAATGCTTGACAATATTTGATGCCTCTTTCCCGAACAATTTGGCAGGATTTTGTGAGGCCAAGAAGTTCTGCCTGGTTATTTGTACGATGACCAAGCCCCCAACTGAAGCAATATTTTCTAGTACTATCCGGGGAGTAGATGACTCCACTAATGCCTGCTGCCCCAAGGTTTGCTTGGAGGCTCCGTTGAAGAAAATTGTAGTTTTGAGTTGATTCCTCCACCATAGTTGGAAGCTAGCTTCTGGATCTCTTAATCTCCAGTGAGGGTTGGGAAGGGGGAGGATCAGAGATTTGCCTTTGGGGAGAGGGCTAAGATGATTCAACCAACTCTTTTCAGAAGGGAGGAGAGAAGAATCTGATTTTTGCGAATGCTGAAGAATAGATTCTAGGAGAAGAGCTTTAGCTTTAACAACTATTTTTGCAGGGAAGCAAGGAGTGTTATTGAATGTCAAGTCGTTCCGGGTGAGCCAGATTTCCCAACACAGGGATTTATGGATTGAAAGCCAAATGTGCTACCACAGAGAGTTGCTGGGAATGGGGCGAGGATAATTTTGGTACCATGTGGAGTAAAGATCAACCACGGTGCATTGCTGGGGCAGATTAACTTGCAGATCAAGGAGCGTTATTTTCCAGACTTCCTTGGCAAAAATGCAGTCTAGGAACAGATGAGGGGCTGTCTCTCCAGCATTTCTGCACACGATGCATCGATGAGGTTCGACAATGTTTCTTTTTAGTAAATTGTCACTTGTCAATTGTTTGTTATGCATGAGGATTGAGAAACCAAAATAAATAAATAATAATAATAATAATAATAATAATTTGACTTTTGGAAGTCCTGTAGAATACCAAACCTATTTCCAAATTCTAGGAGAACGTATTTTATCTTTTTTTGGCTGCAAAGTGATATAACTTGCTGTAGTGGTATAAGTGCTGGTGTCTCCCCAGCCCCAGCTATCTGGACTGTCACGATGGATGGGTGCAGCGTTTGAGAGGAGCGATTTTAGCGCTGCAGTTGTGGGAGGAGATGCTTCGTACGATTGGGAAGCTCCAATCCTGCCAATTCCCTTTGCGATCCCACTCTGTTATGTCAAATAGCTTGCAACACCCTGCATCTAGAAGCCAGCATCAGAGGTCACAAATTTCTTCATGGGATTCAAGGGGTGCACTATTCATTATATAGTCTTCCCACAAGTAAATTTTTTTTCCATTGCCTGGAATACAATAGAGGTGAGACTTAAAGCGACTGATGCTGTTTCTGCATAAATTCCAGGTTAACGTTCCAGGGGAGGTGTTGTCAATAGATAGTTTCCTGAGAGAGACCCCCTACGCATATTTTTTCTTGAGCGTATCACTAACCGGATGAGCAGGGTCAGAATAGATTTTCCAGATAAGCTTGCAACCGAGAGCGAGATTGGAGAGTGCAAGGTCTCTTATCTGGAGTCCTCCATCCACTATTGGGTGTTTTACTAGATCCCAGTTTTCCAAGTGCATTTTTCTTTGATTGCCTTTGCCTCCTTGCCAAAGAAAGTTTCGGAGAAGGCAGGAGATTTGCTCCATGATGTGTTTAGGAGCAAGAAGAAAAGAGGCTTGGTAGATAGGAAGGACATAAAGCACATATTTTATTAAGACTGTTTTTCCTCCCTTTGTGAGCCAGAACCTCCGGAAGAGGCGATCTTGGATTTGATCTTGCTGATAATACCTTGGCATAGAGTTCTAATATTAAACCAGGAGGTAAGTGGTAGGCCAAGATATTTGATGGTGTCCCAATGGGCGTAGCCCTCGAAGCCAAGGATCTGGGATATACTGTTCAGATTGCCTTGATCCACATTCCATCTGTAGATTGAGCTCTTTTTGTCATTTATCATAGCTCCTGAAGCTATGCAGTTGATTTTTATGACAGAGTCGAAAGATTTAGTTATTCTCGTAGAGGCACCACCAAGAAGGAGGGAGTCATCTGCAAAGAGGGCGTGGTTTATAGGCTTTTGGGTATTGGAAGTGAAAATTCCGGGAGGTCACTAGAGTTCATTTCTGCAGTAAGCTTCCCGCTGAGGGAGTCTGCCATTAGAATATATAAGAAAGGAGATAACGGGCAACCTTGCCTCAATCCACGTTGAGCTTGGAGGAAGGATGCTGGCCGGCCATTGACTAGAGGGGAAATTCAAGGATTATCAATACAAGCTTTGATGAGATTAATGAACTGAGTAGGGAAGCCAAAGGATTGGAGGACTTGGAAGAGGAAGGAGTGGTTGACCCTGTCAAAGGCGTTGGCCATGTCGAGCTTGATCAAAATCCCCTTCTCTTTTCTCAGTTTACTGGAGTGGACAACTTCCTGGAATTGAATGACATTATCCAAGATGTATATACCTTTAATAAATCCCCCTTGAGAGTTGGAGAAAAATTTTTCAAGGAGGGGTTTGACTCTGTTTGCAAGGATTTTGGCCAAGATTTTATAGGAAGCATTACAAAGTGAAATGGGCGTAAATCTGCTAAAAGTTTCTGGATTGGCCTCTTTTGGAATTAAGGCTAGGAAGGTTGAATTGATGCCTCCCCCAACCTTGGCTTTACTGAAGAAACCTTGTATCATTTTCAGTAGATCTATTTTGATGATGTTCCAACAGACTTTGTAAAAGTGTATAGAGAAGCCATCTGGCCCAGGGGCCTTATCTAATTCCATTGCCCATATTACTTTGATAATTTATTCTTCAGATAGTGGTTTCAGAAGAGCTTTACTGTCCTCTTGATTGATGAGGTGAGGGATATTAGAGAGAAGGTCTTTAATGTCCTCTTTGTTGCCTTCATTCTCAGGCTCATAGAGGTTTTTGAAATGATTTTCAGCTGCTGATTTAATTTGGTCGATCTTTTTTCAGATCTATCCTTCTTCATTTTTTATCTCAAAATATGGTTGCGAGATAATTGGGCTTTGTACTGTCATAGGCTTAGAGATTTGAGCCTCCAATACTCTTCTTCCCATCTGAAAGAGTGGTGGATGTTGATTTGGAGTGTAGCCTCTTTATTTATAATTTCCGGAGTGATGTGAAGGTTTTCTATTCCTATTTGCAGAGTTTCTAATGAGTGAACAACTTCATTTCTCTGTTGAGTAGGGTTTTTAGATGGGTTCCTTAGCCACTCTTTTAAAGCTTTTTTGTGGTTTTTAATTTTTGTTCCCACACATAGCTGGGAGATCCATTGATGGGAATATCCTAGGCTGATTGAACAGTGTCAAGAAAACCTTCTTTTTCAATCCAGAGAGGGTTGAATTTAAAGGGCATTGGGCCCAGGTCTTCCTCCGGAGCCATAAGGAGTTGAATTGGCTTGTGGTCTGAGGTGAGTTTGGGGAGGATTTTTGTGGAGATAAGAAGATTTTCCAACAGTAAGGAGCTTTGAATCAGAAATCTATCCAATCGGGCATAAATGTGATCAGTCCCAGTTCGATTATTGGTCCAAGTGTATGTGCCTTTTACAAGTGCAAAATCTAAAAGGTCCCTCTGCTGCATGAGTTCTTCGACCAAGGGTAGTAGTTGGTCTTTGATGTTTTTTCCCCCCTTTTTTCTTTTGGCTTCAGAACAATATTGAGGTCTCCGACCAGAATGATGTTGTTGGGGGAATGAAGGTTGAAAAAGTCGAAGAGAGAATTCTAACATTCTCTTTTTTTTAGCATAAAAGACAGGAACATAGAGATTGAATAGGGCTCTAGTTAACTTACTTTCAAGGTGCTTGAGCTAAATGTAGATCCAGTGCTAGGTCTCGTGCGAGTTAAGCAGATGGAAGTGATCATCAGTCCAGAGTGTCGCAACTCCTCCTGAGGATCCCCTTGAGCTGACTACTTTGCCTGCATTCTTTTTTCATTTTGACTTGCTGATTTCCATGAGGGCTCGCCCTTCGATTTTGGTCTCTTGGAGTAAGAGGATATCTGAGGGTTCTATTTTAATTAGATCTTTGACTGCTTCGATTTGTGGTTGGGTCCCTAGACCTCTACAATTCCAAGAGACTAGACGCATTATTTACCTGGCGAGGGGTTTGAGAGGCCTCCCTTGGAAGGTCTTGCTCTTGTATTTCTCCCAATAGACATTGCTATTGTGGATTGGATGCCTTGCACCTTTAGACATTCTGCTTCTTCTTCCCTCACTACTTTGTGAGGTTTCCTGCCTGCCCTCTTTGAAGGTCTCTCATAGATCTCATCCTCAGAGGAGTCAGAGGGTTCTGTGGTTTTTTCTTTGTAATATCTGCATACGAGGGAATGGAGGGGCTACCCTGAGAGACACCATGAGAGGCAGTTCCTCCTCCTTCTTTGTTTGTTTGAGGGATGTCAATTTGTACCGGGGTAGTTAGATCTGCTTCAGGAGGATCTGGGGGGGCGGCTTCCATTAGGGTTTGAATTCTCATCTGGGGCATGGGGGTTCCTCTTTCATTTCCTTGATCTTTAGTGTTGTTCTCCTTTATAGGCCCTTTCCCTTGTTCTTTTGCATGACCAGCTTTCTGGACTGTGGTCCATTGTTCTCCCTTCGACTTATCTCTCTGTTCTTTAGCCTTTTTCTTGCAGTATCTTGCAAAATGCCCATAGCCACGGCAGTGTCTACATTTGAAGGGTGGCTGCTCATAATCCAGTTCTTGGATGTGAGACCATCCGGCTACTGTGAGTTTTATTGCTTCTGGTAATCCTTCTTCAAGGTATACTTCCACACATATTTGAGCACATGAGTACTGATCTTTCCTCGCAGCCTGGTCGATATATTTTCCAAGGGAGTTGCCAATGATTTGGAGCAATTTCTGGGTCCAACAATGCAGGGGTAGGTGGGGAATTTGCACCCATACTGGGACTGTAGTGGGCACATCTTGTGTGGGGTCAAAATTCGGTGACCATTTTTTTATATATAAACCTTGTGGCCCCATGAAATAAGGCCCATTCCTGAAGATGAGACTTTGATCCTCAGTAGATTCAAATATGACCACGAAGTAGCCTTTGCCAACAAATTAAGATTTGATACCTTCCTTGATAAATGGGGACCAGTTTCTCTTAATCCAATCTTCTACCGATTTCGGCGAAGGCCAGAGGCTTGTGAACTGCCCTATGAGTCCTTTGTCTGCTAGGTTTAGAGCAGATCGACAAGTTTCTTCCTTAGGGAGGGCCATTGAGGGTATGTAGTCCTTTTTTTTTTAGGAATTTCTGTTGTTGTGATGTTGGGGGCCGTTTGTAGCATGCAACCACCATTTTCTGAAATTCACGAACTTCTGGAAGAAGGGGGAGGGGCTTCGAGCCCCCCTCTCGTGCCATGGAAGATTGGAGGGTAATAAGAATGCAGTTGTGGGCATGCGCAGTGCAAGAGCTCAGAAGAGCTAGGTCACGCGGCCATAGAAACCTCTAGATTAGGTTGCCGATAAGCTCCCGAATGAACTCCAATATAAAATGATTAGTGGTTGACTTACTTAGTCTCTTAGAAACTTCACTGCCCCTAGGGTTCCCATTTGACCATGTGGGGGAGAGCTTAACAAGCTCCAAATCCAGAAGTTGATGATTCACCATAGATTCTTAGAAGAAATGATGAAGAGGGCCCAAGTGAGGGCTAGCCCCCCACACTTCTGATAACCCCAATGAAAAATTTAGGTTACCTATAACGATAATATGCCTATCATCCAGAGCTCTTGTAGAGCCCAGTTCTTCCTAATATATCTCACGATCATCATACGATCCACAAACATTAAACAAATTGATAAGAATAATAAAATCTTTAAATGACAATTGCACCATATTGGCTGAGGGGAAATAAGAGGAGGAAATAGCCTTGAAATTGGGGCTCCATTCGATAATTAGACCACTAGAGAAGCCTTCAGTTTCCACATGGAAAAAGACCCATCACTTTAGCATTGATTGTAATTTTTCCTTTGCTTTATCACCAGGGCACATAGTCTCTTGGATTATTAAGATGTCAAGATTGACAACAAGAAGTAAGCATTAGAGGGATATTATTTTATAGGAACCCTCAATGCCCATCTCATTGAAGGAGAGAAGAATCATATGGCACCATTAGGACAAGCTTCACTTGCTTTAAGGGCCTTTACAATGGAGAATTGTTTCCCTTTCTTGATTTCCAACTTGGTTTTCTCTTGTGCCTTGTGTAGATGCAACTTTCTGCCAACATGGTAGGAAAGAGGGGGTCCAAGGCAAGGCCTCCACAAAAGGGAACCTCTAAAGTCATAAGGCATACTTCTTCTTGCTCTGCAAGCAATAAGGGAAAAGAGAGGACGGGAGAAGGGTTGATGAAGAGGGGAACATTAGGGGATTTTTGAGGTCTAAAATGGGCCTCCTAAGAAAAATGTACAACCAAAATAAACTTTCTAAGAACCAATAGGATTCAAGATGATGATGTCAACCATGGGGGATGATTCACCATTTTTGGAGTAAAAAAAGTAAATATATTAAAAAATAATAAAACTACTTTTTCAACTCGTATTTTAAACTTTTTTTTTGTAAGCTAACATGGGTCCATTCATATTCTATTAAATCGAGTTGAAACCTGTACATTCACATGGTGGCCTCAACCTGCCCCGAGGGGAAACCGAGTCTGTTGGCCACCTTATGTTTTTAACAACCATCCATAAACAAAAAATGCTAAGTCTTCTTGTCCAAGCTAAGTAAACTACACAGTCAAAGAGATTGCTACTAGCTCCTATCTGCATTATATATTATAACAAAATTAAAACTGGCTCTCTGTACCCAAAACAAAACATTAATACGTATCTCCAGGTATCAGTCTGCCATGGCTTCCAGCTGGTCACCTTCTTCCTTTATTCTTGTGTCAATCTTCTTTATCTGATCTTTTATCTCTTCCAGCTTATTATCCTGCATAAGAAGGATCACCTGAATGCTTTTCATTTCTTTTTTTAGGTTAGGAATTCCCTGGGCTAGTTCAACCATCTCCATAGCAACCTGCTCCATAGCTTTTGCCAACAGCCTCTTCATAACCCAATATATGTGAAGTTCCTATTTAAACAGTGACATCCTCCCTCTCGTATTCCCTGGATTCGTCAGCAGGTATTCCCAATCATACATCTCAGGATCTGATAATTCCTGCATAGCCTCTTCCTCCATTCGCTGGATAATTCTTCAAATATAATCATCAGTGTTTTTGCTGTACGTGCTCTCGGCATGCTGCACCCCCCTTTTCAAAGTTTTCTTGCCCCTTCTTCTTCCCCGCGGCACCGTCTTCCTCGCCCTCTCCCTCTGTGGTTCCCGCCCCGTCCTCTGTTCCCTTTGTAATCCTCCTTTACTTGGCTGCCCTGACACTTAATGCCGGAAGGGCCGCCGAAGTCACCTTCCTCCCTTCGTCCCCTGACTCCCGTCTCTCTGCTCCCTAATTCTTCCTGATACCTGTCCCTCTGGTTCTTCTCTTTCATCGTTACACTCCTCCTTTGCTGCCCGTGTCCCTCCTGCTCTGAACTATACATCTCCTCTTCCTCTTTCGTCATGTTCATTCCTGTCTACTGCTGCTCCCATGCTTCCTCAGCTTCAGCCTTGTCTCCTGCCTTACCCATTCCCTTTCCGCACCTGCTCATCTCCATCACTTCCCTCTTCATTCTTACCTCCATAGGTAGGTTGACTGTCTGCCTTCTCCTTCCTGCTATACCCCTGGCTATGGTTTTCCCCGCACTGTTTCTTTCTGCTCTCCCACAACCTGAACTTACTATTGCACTTCCTCCGCGTCCCCTTCCTTCCTTATAGTGATTACCTTGCCACCCATCCTTGTTCCTCTTCCCCACGTCCTTCTGCCACCTGCAGTTTTCATGATCCTCCACTCCTCCTTGTCCTACCTCTGTGTCTTCATACCCAAGTCCCATCATTGAGGCATACCTACCTCCACTTTTGGCTCGCATAACTCTGTTGCTACTACTCCTTGAAATGATATCCCCTCTGCGGATCTTCCTGTTCACCATCATGATTATCCGTATGCCACAAGGCTCGTCATGGCCTTTCGTCCTCGCCTTGTTGCTCAACCTCCGCGCCGTCGTTTCCACCCCGATCAGGGGTCTCTGGGGTCCTTTTTATAGATCTGTTGTTCCATTATGATCTTGATTGATTATTATGATGAGGTTCTCCCACTCTGGTCTGTTCATTACCATTGGCCAGATGCTATCCACCTTTTCTCTCTGTTCTTTACATCCCCAGTTTGCAAGAAAGTCTGCAGCCTTATTTCCTTTTCGCCTAACATGGTTGATGATTTTATATTCAATTCTCTTCAATATATCTACCACGTCTTGAATGATCCCTGCTGTTCTCCAGCTTCTTGCAACTTGATCCCACTCCTTCCCATTATTAAGATTCCTAAGCATTTCAACTACTATCTACGAGTCTCATTCGATTTCCAGGTTTGTGTAGCCATTTCTTACTGCAATTCTAAGACCCTGGTATACGGCCATCAACTCTGCTTCATTGTTGGTCATTATGCCTCCCCAATCTGCATACACCCATCTAGTGCATCTCTTGCTATCTCTAAAGATACCTCCAAAGCCTGTCGGTCCTGGATTTCCTTTGGAAGTCCCGTAAAAATTCAATTTAATGAAGTTTTCCCCCGGAAAACTGAATTTCTCTGGGCTCTGGGTCTGAGATCTTTGTTGTCTTTCTTTAAAGGGATACACCATACCTATTCCATATTTAGTTCGTTCTTCCTCAGGGTTTTCCCTCCAATCCTCTTCCTCCCAGGTCTTAGCCAGAACAGTTTCCCTAATTAATTTTTGCGTTCTTCTCCATATCTTTTCTGGTGAATTGGTTTTGTCTACAAAGATCCTTCGATTTTGTTCCTTCCAAATTAGCCATATAACAAAACCTATGGCTAGATTCCAGATTCTCCCTACAACCGGGCATGAAAACTGACCCTTTCCCCATTCAAAAATGGTTTTTTTAATATCCAGGGGGTCCCTATTAGATTTTCCAAAGAGGTTCTTGATTTCGTCCCACTGATGTTGGGAAAATGGACAAGAGTTCAGAATGTGTTCTTTGGTTTCATTCTCATGTTTACAAAGGCTGCATCTCGGGGGCCCTTGGAAACCTCGTTTCTGAAGCTTATCCCATGTTAGAATTCTTTCTTTCCCAACTAGCCATGCGAATATAGCAACCTTCGGCCACCATTTATTATTCCAGATTTTTCCCTAGTCCCAAGTCTCCTCCTCTCTCTCCTGGCGGTTTGTTAAGTAATAGGCTTCTTTGACTGTGAAGGTTCCTCTTGAAGATTTTCCCCATCTGAGAATATCCTGTCCCTCTCTAATTTTAATTTTCCTTGACTCCAATTCTTTTACCAGTATCCCCTTCTGTTCCTGATCTATATTTTCTTCCCATTCTTTTGGTTTTCTCCACGTTCTCCATATCTTGTCTGGCTCCTCTCTTGTCCAATAATCTCTAACAAACTCTAGCCTTTCCATAACAACCTTTTGATATGTTCTTTGCAGAGCTTGGATACTGCCCATTCTGTCCCTTTGCTGCCATGCCTCCTCCCAGAATCTTGCTATATTTCCTCCCCTTATTTCCCAGAAGGCATATTTGTTTATAATGTCTCTGTTCTGGCTTGCCAGTTCCCATATTGTAGATCCTTTTGGGGTTTCTTCTAGTCTAAGGATGCCTTCTGATGTTGAGGGCATATTATATTTCTATGTCCATATTTTTTTCCACAAGTCATTTCCTCCCCTCATCCACCTCCACCATAGTTTCGCTCCTAGAACCTGATTTAGGCTGCCCGGATCTCGGAGTCCTAGATCTCCTTCTTCTTTTCGTTTTGTCAAACTTTTCCACGATACTAGAGCCCATTTTATTTGCTGTTTTGGTCCTCCCCACATAAATTTTCCGAAAATTTCCTTCATTTTCATACATGCACCTTTGGGCGCCACCATAATCGATAGAGGGTAGATTGGTATGGATTGGAGTACTGATTTCAGGAGCACCAATCGTCCAGCTGTGTTCAACGAGCGAAATGCCCAGTTCTCAAGTCTATTCTTGAGTTTTTCTATTATTTGCTGCGAGTTTGCTATTCTTGTAGGGTTTACATCTATTTGATTTCCTAGGTGTTTTGTTGGTAATTCTCCATATTGGAATCCCAACGTTCTGGTTAAATGCGATTTGATCGTTTCTGGGGTATTGAAGATAAAAGTACAAGATTTATCTTTGTTGATTTCCATACCCGAGGCTTCCATAAATAGATCCAAAATCCTTTTAACTCCCCTTACCTCCTTTAGAGATACCTCACAAAAAAGCATGATGTCATCCACGAACTACTGGTGTGTGATAGGCAGATTGCTTCTCCATAACCTCAGCCCTTTGATTTTTCTTTCCCTTAGCTCTTTTTTGAAGTACCTTCCCAGACCTTCCGCAGCCAAGATAAACAAAAAAGGAGATAAGGGGTCCCCCTGTCTTAACCCTCTGGTAGCATTGAAGGTCGATGTTGGCGCCCCATTCAACATTATAGAGAATTTTGGCGTTGATATCATATTATATACCCATTCTGTCCATCTGTTACTGAACCCAAAGGTCCTAAGGATTGCCTTTAGGTATTTCCAGTTTAGGCGATCATATGCTTTTGACAAATCTAGCTTTATCATCATCCCCCTCTGTTTTTTTTGTTTTAAAGAATGGATCACTTCCTGAGTAACTACTAGTCCATCCAGGATTTTCCTTCCCTCCACAAAGCCAGTTTTCTCTGGGGAGATTATACTAGAGAGAATAGGTTTCAATATTTTAGCCAGCAAAGTAGCGATTATTTTATAAATAATGTTGCAAAGAGAAATTGGGCGAAACCCTTGAGCAGATTCAGAATTAGCACTTTTAGGAATCAGAGTAAAAAAAGTAGAGTTAAGACACGACCATACCTTCTGATTAATGCGGGATTCCTCTACCACCTCCAGAATCTCTTGTCCAAAGAAATGCCAACATGCCTGGTAAAATTCCCCTGTGTATCCATCCGGTCCTGGGGCCTTGTTTTTCTTCATACCCTTCACGATCTCCTCTAATTCTTCTAGCGTTGCTGCCCTCATTAATGCCTTGTTTTGGTCCTCCGTTATTATCTTTGGGATTTCCTTGCAGACTATTTCTGTCGCCACTCTTCTATCCACTTGTGGTTCCGTCAGCAATTATTTGTGGTACCCAACTAATACCTGTTCAATCCTTTCGTGTTCTGTTATCCTCTCCCCTTCTTCATTTTTGATGGAGAAAATTATGTTCCTTTGCCTATGCTGGATCATGGCCTGGTGGAAGAACTTCGTGTTCCTTTCGCCTTCGTGTAGCCAATTTATCCTAGATTTTTGTTTCCATAAAATCTCTTCCTGTTTCCTTTGTTCCTCAAGTTGGCTAATTAGGACTCCCTCCTCTCTACTCCTCTCTTCGTCTCGTCCTTCTATAATAATTTTTTGTTGTATCTCTTCCATTTTTTGCTCTAGTCTCTACTTATCCATTAATATGTTTCCAAACTCCTCCTTATTCCATTTTTTGATTTTCGCTTTGAGTTATTTTAACTTTAGTTGAAAAGTGTGCATCTTACCTTTTCCTTTTTGCTGACTTTGAGTCCACCATTCCTTTACCTTAGATATAAACTAAGGATTCCTGAGCCAAAAGGCTTCAAACCTGAAAGGTCTGTTGAGGGGGTTCTTCTTAATGTCGATCTCCAATCTAATTGGCCAGTGATCTGAGCCCATCGCCGACATTATCATGGTCTCTACAAAAAAATCCCTATTCATTATTTCTTCTGATATTAAAAATTGATCTAACCTGGAGGTAATTTGGTATCTACCTCCTCTTCTATTGTTCCAAGTGTGTATGCCGTTTATTGTCGGGATGTCAACCAATCTTTTCTTTGTAATCATTTCATTGAACTCCTCCGTATCTTGACCCAGTCTATTTATACCTCCTCTCTTTTCTTCTATCGTTTTTATCATATTAAAGTCTCCCCCTACGATCCATGGAACCCCTAGGAAGATCCTTCGGGTGGTTTGCATGTTTTTAAGGAAATTTTTTCGTTCCCTTGGCATATGCGGTCCATAGACCCCTGTGATAAGAATCCACTCAGATGACCCTATCAATCTGAATAGGCCTGATAGGATTCGGGGTAGGCTTATCCAATTTTCAAAATGCACCTCCTTAGGATTCCAGAGGATTGCTAGACCCCCTGCCGTGCCATTCGCATCCTGACCCATCACCTCATAATGAATTTTTTGTATTCTCATTATTTCTTCCAATTTTTGGGAGCTGATCTTCGTTTCTTCAATTATCATTATACTAGGTTTATCTTTCTTCACTCTGTCCTTTAGATACCTTTGTTTTCCTTTACTGTTAAGGCCTCTAATATTCCAGCTTGTGACTATCATTTTATAACCTTTTAGAGGATTTTTGAAATACCTCTGAAAGAGGTATGACTCTGCCTGAGTTAACCAATGTTTCTCCTACCGCTTGAATGGTTTCGCTCATTGTCCGCCTCCCTCTTTTCCTACCGCCTTTGCCAGAATTGTCCATTCCTAAACTTGGGTTTCCTTGCGATCCTGTTTGATCTATTTGATTTGCTTGAGTTGTTCCTTTCTTCTCCTTGTATTTCTGAAATGTCTCCTTATACAATTGCTTTTGGACTTCCGGGATAAACCTTTCATCAAGATTTTTCCAATCCTGTAACAACCTTTTCATTATTCGTTCCTCATTGCTTCTGCTGTCTTTCTAAGGATCGGTCTCTGTCTGGGGTTGTTCTACTGTCATATCCATGCTATCCTCTACTCCTCCTCCCACCATGCTTCCATGGTTTAGATCTAGCTCCTTTATATCTTTTGTGAGTTCCATAGGCTCTACCATGTTTTCTTCTTTTTCCATCTCTCCTTCTTCTTCCCGTAGGACCTCGAACTTGTTTTGACATTCTACTGGCATTGTTTTCACTGTTTGTTGCATTTTTTTCGATTCTTTCCCTGGTCTTCTTCTTCTGTGTATTTCCTGGAAACCCTCTTCCCCTCCTTTTGTACCTTCTTTCCTCCTTTTATCTTCTTCTTTTTTCCTTGATTTTTCCTCTGCATTGTTCAATGGGCATTGTTTGAAGAGATGGTCGTATTCATGACACCTCTTGCATCTGAAGGGTACATGTTCATAATCCATCGGTTGCTGCCATACTTCGTCATGCTATTCTAATTCTATGAACTCTGAGAGTGGTTCTGCTATATTCATATATATGCATATCCTAGCATAGGATGTGTACTTTCCTCTTTTTGTTGTCTCTGCTACTTTGACAAAGGTCCCGATTGTATTGCCTATGCCTTCCAGGATATCAGGGTCCCAGAACTCCATTGGTAAGCCAAACATTCTCACCCAGATAGGTGCTGCTAACATCTTTTCTTGGTCTGGATTGTAGCAGTCCTCCAAATGCCTCATAAATAACCCAACATTATTCATGAAATACGGCCCCCCTTCAAAGATTCTTTCCTTATCTTCTAAGTTTGAAAAAATCACTGTGAAAAAGCCCTTTGCCCCTAGCTTTATATCTATATGCCCTTTCAGCTTCCATCTTTGTTGTATCCACTTTGCCAGGTCCTTTTCCGAAGGCCAGAACCCTACAAATTTACATATCAAAGCATGGTCCCTCATATAACATCTATACTCTTTAAGTTTGTTGTTAGGGATTACGAACCTTGGTTTTTTCAGAGCTCTAGGTAGACATTTGCCTCCGAGTCTTGTTTGCCATTGATTCCCCATTAATGGTGTGTCCTTGCTGTTCTCCCTTGATTCTCTTTGTCTTCCGCTTCCGCTTGATTCTCCCGCGATCACATTTTTGTAGAAGGGGATCTCTCCCCTCCCTGGTTCCCCTGTCATATCTTCTTTCAGCTCTTCCCTGTTTTGTGTACCCTTCCTCCTCTTTTTATGATGTTGTAGACCCGGTTTGCGCACAGAAGTTTTACGCTCCTGCACTTGTCTCTGTTGTCGCCCCTCTTACGACCTCGCCACTGATAACCCTAGATTTGCAGAAACCCTCCAACTCATATTTTAAACTTATCTCCCTAAGGTTTTACCCAAATTTCGAGTGGAAACACTCATTGGATGCATAATTTGATTCCTTGTCCGAGGAGTACCCACGTTGCATACGTTTGATGGACCCTGCTACACGAAAAATGAGAAATACATGAAAAACGTGACTGAAATCACGTTTTTTCATGTATTTCTCATTTTTTCGTGTAGCAGGGTCCATCAAAAGTATGCAACGTGGGTACTCCTTGGATGAGGAATCAAATTATGCATCCAACGAGTGTTTTCGCTCGAAATTTGAGTAAACCAATAGGGAGATAAGTTGAAAATACAAGTTGAAAAAATAGTTTTTTTTTTTCCTCTAAATTTGATGATGTAATCAAACCTTATTTTATCATTTCCACTATTATTTTATAATTTCCTTAGGAGGCCCATTTTAGACCTCAAAACTCCCCTAATGAAGGGATGATCCAGACTTATGTAAGAACGCAACAAAATACAGATATAATCATAAACACAGAGATGCAACATAAATAAAACTTCATTTCATTAATATCAAAGAACTGAAATATGCTTACATACAAAATGGAAATAAACTAGCTTGGGTGATGGTAGCTTATTTCTGAGAAGAGATGTGACGGCTACATGCATTTGAATTGTGTTACAATGAGGCTCGAAGGTCTATTTATTATTTAGAGATAATGGAAAACCCTAAACATCCAAAAACCTAACCTGAGGAGATGAAGCCCCAAAATTATGGGCCATGTTTGGGTAAATCGGTACATCGACTTCTCGAGGTTGAAACTTTGGCATACGATCTCTATTTGACGCGCAAAATATGTCATTAGAAAGATCTATTTGAGGACTACAACTTTCGAATTGCTAACATTGATCATTACTTCATGTTGGCTTCGATTTTCCCAACAAAACACCGTTTAGGGCCTCAAAACGGCTCCAGAAGTTTAGGACCTGAAAAACTCCCAAAAATAGTAAATTGTGCTACAATTAAGGAAACTGAGAAACAAAAAGAGACAGTGATGGGGGTCCAAGTGGAATAGGCGGGTGGCCACCAACATCCGCCTGGATCAAGGGAGGTAGGAACAAAGGGTTCTATGGGAGCCAATGAAGGGGCAATATAAGGGGAGGAACGGGGGAGGGGAGCCACTAAGTGGGCTCATAAAGGGTAGGGGGACCACATATGATAAAACACCAAACCCTAAAAAAATATGAAAGAGAAGAGAGAGAATCCATACTAGATTAGAGACCATTGATTGAAGATGAAAGTAGACTTAAACCTTGATGGGATGCTCCAAATAGAGGCCCCACCAAGCTAGAGGCAAAGGGATCACTTGCATCTCTTTCATTCTTCTCTTGGGAGGAAAGACGACTTGGTTCCATGGGACCCCAAATAGGACAACTTTTCTAGACATTCCCTACATCATGATAGCGATGACACCTGAATGGAAGCTTCTAGTAATCGATTTATACACCCACATATTTCCATTCATAAAGATTTGTACTTTAGCGACCATAACACTTATGAGGCAGACATCAACTTCGAATCATGCCATCCTACAATCCTCCTTAGTCTATCAGCCTTCCCCCTTTCCAACATAAGAGCTCATCTTGTTCCTAGTGGCTACGAAGAAGTTTGAACTCAAAAAATGTAAAGACAACCTTGGTAAAAGTGCCCAAACCCTAAGGGTGCCCATAGGTTCCCTTATCAGGTCAAAATCAACAATACATTCTTTCATAAAAAGGTTATCCTTTTCCAAGCACTAACTGTGGCTCAAGATGCACATATAACCTTCTTATATATGTAAAATAAAGGCCATCCACCCTCTCATCAAAACATGGAAAACTGATAAACAACCTATAAGGGGTTTCTGAGTAGAGCATATTCAGGATCTCAGAGAGGCCACTAATATGGATTTGACTCTAAAATGTAAAACCAAAGTTTATTGGATAAATCCATTACCTTGCACACATCGATATCCTTGCCCACCATTAAACTAGCTGAAA
Organism: Pinus taeda; assembly: GCA_000404065.3. NCBI lineage: Eukaryota > Viridiplantae > Streptophyta > Pinopsida > Pinales > Pinaceae > Pinus > Pinus taeda. The sequence continues at coordinate 168,301 of APFE030076267.1, read as the reverse complement.
TGCAACATCTATGGATGCATCAATCCCTCATATACATCTACATAGAGACACCAGGCATGAAGGGAGGCAAATGCTTACTTGAAGGAGGGGAGGATAACGATAGAGATATGGAAATAGGAGGAGAAAGGGGATCACATGCATGAGGAGGGGGAGAGCAAGGGGGCACCGAAACATAGACAGGACAAACGAAGGCCTGGAAATGCAAAAATCCATGTGGGTTGTTTGACAAAACCTTCAAAACATTTGGAAGCTCGTCGATGGAGGGAAATGATGATGAAGGCGGGAGGTAGGGGTACTCCAATTGAGAGCAGAAGATCGACCCACGTGGGGGACTATTCTCATAGTCTACCAACTCTTTTGGTTCATAGCCCATTTGGCACCAAAATCAATAGGGGGCCAACCAATGAGGGGTAAGCTGATGCCGAAGGGGAAGGACTGGAGAGAGGAAGGTGAAGTAACAAGGCACACAACAAAAAGAGTGACGTGAACCATAAACAACAAAGGGACAAGAAAAAGACTATTACAAGTGCTAAAACACATTACGGATCAAAAACATAGAACAAAACACCTAAAACAATATATAAAAACACATAACTACACCCAAACCCAAAAAATCTTCCCTATCCTCCATTGGTTAAAAATACATTATTAATAATACTAATTACTTTAATTATCCAATAAAATCATATAATTTCAATTAAAATCTTAAATTTAATAAACAATTCTTATCTTCTTATAGTAAATTTAATTAAGCCTTTTAATGTGGTACTCTTTTCCTATTTTAAATTAGTATAACGACAATTCTTCAAATTTATATTCAATATTCTTTTATATTTTACTTTTAAACCAGTAAGGGAAATAGTTGGTAGCAAGCTTTTGTTTTCTAAATATTATTGTTTATTAATTTGTCTTAAAACCGATAAAATATAAACTAAAAAAAAATAATAAATCAATATTATAATTTAATAAATGATATTATAAGATATAAAATAACTTACATACAATCACATATGTAATTGTTTATTCTTTTTAATTGAAAAAATAATTATGGCATATTTTTATGTTTTAATTAGTTCAAAATATTTGGTTATATCTATGTCACGATGTAGTTTATTATTTTTAATCACTTTTAATTTTAATTTTATTAGGTTAAGATTATTTTAAACTTAAATTATTAGAATTGTAATTTTTAATAACATAATAGTTTAGGATATTGTAATTTTTAATAATATAATTATAATTATAATTATATTTTATTTTTAAGTTTATGGTCAAACTAAATATCAAATTGGTATATGAGGCTTCTTTGTTTGTGGAATAAAAAACATTCTTTCACACAATGATTTGATTGCTAAAATCTAAGGAGGTGTACCTACTCTACCTCACTCTAGATTTAAACCTGTGATATATGTTCATGATGGTAGCGTTATAATTTAACATGAAAAGGACAAAACCATGCCTATATATTATCACTTTAATAATAAAATATATGTCATTATATCGTTCACATCTTTGATTGATGTATATGAACATGTAAATCTTAAATACTACAAGAACCACATGATACAACCCTTTAAACAAGTACCACTTGGAAGGCAAAATTCCCAGTTTTGAAAACCAACCATTAGATTTCTTGAGCCTTTCTAATGATTCCACACGTCCAAACGAATTATCACTTAGGAACTCAATATGCCTTTTTAAGATATATATATCTTTGGAGCTTCCAAAATATATATAAGTTGTTGATCTGAGAGCTTGATTATACAATTACTTATAACATGTACTTTGGCAATAACACTAAAAAAATGTTTCATGCAACTATTTATAACATGCACTTAAACATGGGTGGCAGGTGTCGGGGGGAGGGGTGCTTCTATGCCCTAGATGACATGAGAAAATTACATACTTTTGTGGTCTTGGTTGTGCTTCCAACAACTAGGCAGAAACATATGCAGTTTACCAAGGATTATAACAATGTTATCTCCAAAATATCTCCAACCGCACAATAGTGGGAAAGTTTGATCTCATTATCAAACATTTATATTGCAATTCCTCTCCTTCAAATCATACACTCATCTATTTATTTTTCTGTAGCTTTGGAGGCACTCCAAGCCTTAGTGTTTGAGGGTTGGAGGTCAAAGCACCACAAGTAGGCTTGTGGGCTTAAAAACCAAGCCTAGGGTTTTGCACCCATAGATGTTTGGGCCAAAACCGTGACGAGTCTTCGACATGTGATGGATGAGGATGATAGCTCTCGGCGAGACAATTCTAACGCAATGAGAATCATTCGATTCCTTGCCTAGGCTGCAGTAATTTAAGGACAATTTAGTGATTGTTTAAGGGTTGTTACAACAATATAAGATGCCTTAACCAGTCACAGTCAGGGACAACATGTACAATAGACTTAGAGGGTAGCATGTGGAGGTGCGTTGAGTCATTTCTTTGACATGTGCTTGGATCAAATTGATGGGTAGCTTGTAGGAGGCCTTAGGGGTTGTTTGGAGGAGCCCACGTGGATTGTTGGGAGGCCTACCAAGTAGCCAAGGTGACAATAGGCACATCATATTGGAAGGCAAGAGGACATCAACAAGGAGTGTTGCAGATGTTCCCTTGGATGATGAGTTGATGGTTTCCTAGGTGAAGGACATATTGATGTGCCCAGAGTTGTGAAATACCTCCTCCATTGCATAAGTAAAGGGAAGATTGGTGGAGTTTGTGGGCAACCATGTGTAAGGGTATCCTAAGTGTGGGGACGCCCTAACTAGGAGAAGATGCTACAACATGGATTTGGTCTCTCATGGACTGTTGGAGGGCAGTGTGAGAGAAGATCAAGTGTGGATGAGATTGGGCACTTATGGTCTACTGGAGGATAGTGTGATAGTGTCCAAGTTGGAGCCCGATGAGCAACACCTTGATGGACAAAGGTAGTTACGAGAGAGGCAGTTATTGAGCTTAAGGGTCTAATCAATCAAGAGCGGTTTGTGGAGCTAGAGACTTGTGCGTGGAGAAGGAAATCTACAATAGAAGATGGGAAATCTTCCTAGCTTGTGTTCATTGTGGGAGATGGACATCTTACAGTGATACGTGGCAGCCCTCCATGCCCTATGTTGGTCTTCATCGGAGTAGTGTAGGAAGATCATAGTGGGCTGAAATCCTTAAGTAGCTAAAGGAGAAACAATGGGTAGATCGAGAGTTGTTCAAAAGTGGAGTTGTGAACAACTCAACAAGATTCTTGATGTGTTGTGGCCTTGATGGACGAAGGCACAACTAAAGAACAGATTGGATAACTAAGATTCAGTGGCCAAATGGACTTGGAGCATTGATAGAGGCAGGAGCTCCAGATTGGGAGCTGCAAAGACCGGGTAGGTACAAGGACGACCAAGAGGAGTCGAGAGAGCATGTGATAGCTAGATGGTCAAAGTATCTCGTTGAGGGTAGACTGGCTATCGATGGACTGACACCAAGCCACTGTTTTGTATCTTTTACCAGTGGATGTATGAGGGCCATTATCCTTGGTACAAGAGCCCTAGACTGTTGTATTATATGTTGTTTAATATAACGAAGTTGGGTTGGAAATTGTAAAAAGTTGTCTATATTCTTTGCATGTATGATTTACTGTTGTTTATATTCCGCTGTGCAAAGTAGTATTGTTGAGATTCTTGGTTTGGTAGCGTCAAATATTTTAAGATTATATCCTAGACCCAAGGTCGTGGAAATTCAACATCATCTCCATTTTTCAAAGAATTAGAATTGAGTTGAAACAAATAAAATGTTAACAAGCCTTCCAAATCACATGACACAATAATAAGAAGGCAGATGGGCTTTCTAGCCATCAATTCAATTAGAAAAAGGCATACTCAACCTCACTGTGACATCCAAGTACACCCCAATACCATAATAAATATTCACGAAGATGGAAGTTGATACATAGTTGTTAGTGGTGTAGATAATATTATGGATAGATAACACAAGTGCAAACATAACTCTTGGCCTTGAGACCTGCCCCCTCATTTTAATTCACATAGTTTCCATTTGGTTGAGTACATATATCATGTTTCATGCATGAAGAAGGAAATTAATCCAAGCTATTGAATGATGACATTTCCATCACTTACCACACATTACTATGTGATCATGTCATCACATCCAAGCATTATGAAAACAAGTTAGAAGCTCTTCCATGTTGATATGTTGTTGCCCAATTTAAATTTTGTTGCTTTCTCTCTTCATTATGCATTTTCTTTTCATCTCTTCAGGACATCGACTCTGATCTATCCCTTCCTACTCCCGTTGTTAATCTTGTCTAATTGATAAATTATCTATCTTCTAAATCCTTCATCCTCTTCTCCCCTTTGTCCCTTCCCCATAACTCTACCTTTGTTTTCTCCTCATTGATTTCCTATTGAGTTTTCATATTTATACATCAACATTCCTTTTAACAAGTTTGGAAAACATGGCTCTTCTTGTTAATAAAAATGAAAAGCAACACATGTCAATCTCTTTGAAGAAATTTTGAAAATGCAGAATGAGATTACCCAACTTAAAATTCAATAGGCTCTCTTGTCATCGCAATGGACCTCACCAATGGAAATTTTAGTAATCTAGAGACAACAAATTCAAAGCTTGGATGATGAACTCGATGCATTGAGGAGTCAAACATAAAAATTGATTAGCTTAGGTCGACAAGGAACTTCTTCTTCCTCTATCTCTATTGTTTTAGTTAATTCTCCTACTAGCATGTTGTTGGATTTGAATTTTAAGCTTCACAACATTTCTATAATGAATAGAGACAACACCTTCTCTCCACGGTAATTACATGTAGGTTAAAGTAGTCGAATTCTTAGGTATTTTCTATTTTGTATACACATTCAAGAACATAACACATGACATGATATTTGTGGATATAATGTATAAGAATATGGTCATCAACCTTGATAATAAGTAGTCTTCAATGTGAAAGGCAATTTTATGGAATTTTGCTAAGCCCTAAACATAGACTTTTATTAATTACAATCTTGGTTATGGTTTAGAAAAACAAACATACACTTTAACCCCAAAAATGTCTTACATAAGTATTTTGTGTATTTCTCTTGTTAAAAAAAATTCTTTCTTCCTCACGAAATCTTTTAATCTATTAAAAATTAAGTAACTTCTTAAAAATTATAAACTAATAAATATCAATATGAGATATATCAGACCCAATAAACATAGTAAGATGTATCCCAAAACATCACAAACAAAACTCATCATCAAAACGAGAAATATAGTTTGTTGTACTCATTTAAAAATATATATATTATATATATATTTTATAAAGAGTCTTTGATCTTCTTAGAAGGATGAAAGCTACCATTCTCTCCCATGTTCAAAGGATCAACAATAAGTTAGTTGATCATATTGCCAACCATGCTTTGAATACTCCCAACCAATCCCAATGTCACTCAAAGCGACCTGTGAGGATATTGAAGGTGAGAATTTCCCCCATGGAGGACTAAACAAAGCTAATCCTGTTGAAATGATTGTTGAGGATTGTCACGTGACAGGTGGAATGTTACACGTCCAAGCCAACCCAGAAGCATGAAGCCATTAAAACAATATTTCTTTGTGTCTTGTTCACTATAGATGAAGAGCAAAATGATTTTGATACAATGATGAAGGGTCATCATAATTAGAGGGGTCAACATTATAATAGGTTTACAGCCATAATGGTTGGTGCGAGCGAGAATAATATAAATTGCCTTGTCCATAGGGAGATGGGGTATCTGTTCTAGTTGGCTAAGAATATGCTGATAGGGACTCACATTTTCCATGGTAACAACAATTTCCAAGGTAACAACAGTCTCTAAAGCAAAAACAACTTCCAAGGAAACAACAACCTCGGAGGTAACAACAGTTTCCTAGGTAACAACAACCTCTAAGGTAACAACATTTTCCCAGATAACAACAGGTTCCAAGGCAACAACAGTTTCTGAGGAAACAACAACTTCTAAGATAACAACAGTTTCCTAGATAAGAACAACTTCAAAGGTAACAACAGTTTCCAAGGAAACAACAACCTCCAAGGCAACAACAATTTCTAAGCAGACAACAACCTCCAAGGTAACAACAACTTCAATTTTGATAACATTTTCCAAGATAACAACAAATTCATCATGAGTGAAGGCCTGCGCACCTATCCTCTGCACACTTATAACATAATCTTTGTCATGTGAGACTCTCTTATAAAGCAAAACCTCAATGATTTCAAGACTCTAGGCTTATGTTATTGGTTTGGTTTCCCATTAGGCAGATCAATAATGCATGGACAAATCACTTGTAAATTATTGATGGCATAGTGAAAAGGTGAACCGTTACACACAAAATAAACTTATATTTTAAAATATGTGTGTTAAAAGAAATACTAACCTTGGCCTACGAAAAAAAATCATATTAATAAAATATAAACATGTATGTGTGAGAAGAGAGAGTATGCCATCAAACCAACATCCCAATCAAAAGTGACATTCTCTTTGCCTCATATGATTTTTAGATAAAACAAAATTTTGAACGCCACAATTTAATTCAAAATTTACTCCATGCATTTGGAGCTTAAATAAAGTTATATATATATATATATATATATATATATATAAAGTTTTCCATTTACTTAAGTTTTGAAGTTTTCTTTTTTGCTTCATGATTGATATTCCCTTTTTCATAAAGTTGTTTTTCATTTTTTTAAGTTGTGTTTTGACAACCATTTAAACAAGTTTAATATGCCACATTGTTGGCCTTTTATGCAAAAATACTTTTTTCATAAAATTGTTTTTCATTTGTTTAAAGTTGTGTTTTTACAACCATTTAAACAAGTTTAATATGCGGCGTGATTGACAACTGAAGTTATTGATACCATAAATTATTCATATTAGTTGCTTTAGCATGAAAGTACAATGGTATATCTATCTAAATATTTGCATATTTCATTACACACACCCCCTAAGAAATTAGTATTTAAAATACTTTTTACAATTTTATCCACTCCAAATCAATAGAACAATGAATGTATTTTATTAAAATTATAGAAATATAAAAAGTTTATAGTTATTACCATTTAAATTGAAAAGACAAAAAATTGAAATAGAAAAAGCAAGCAAAAACACTTATGACTAATGACAAAAAAATTCAATTGTTTTATTATTAAAAACAAGTATGACAATGAATGGAAAGAACATATTAATTATCGAAAAATCTTTTACATAATTAGGCCTTCCTATGCATCAACAATCGTCAACACTTTTATCCTGTTCCGTTGGATCAGGCGAGACACTTTCAACCGTTGATTTGAAGTGTGTCTGCTTTTTCCAAATATCGGTTGAGTTGGCATGGCAAGATATTTTCATTGCTTTTTCCCATTCTTTTATGTCACTCTTGAAGATATTTTTACTGCTTTTCCCCTGCCAGTTGTTGTTGTTGTTCTTCCTTGGCTTTTGGCAAGCACTGATTAGTGTTAAGCATTATAAAACACAGAAATGTCGGTTTGAAGCTCTGTAAAGAGCTTTTCGAAATTTGACTTCCACTTTCTGATTTGCCTCGAGAGGCTGGGCTTGCGGAGGAGACAATTGAGGCAATGCTGCGGCATTATCCTTCCATTAGAGGCATCAACTACGACCTCCCTCATGTAGTGGCCACTGCTCCCCATCACCCAGGTTACTAACGACACCTTTGCTTTATCAATGGTATATATGCATAACAATCTTATACATATAAATATATGTAAATACGTGTGGATCACATGGGCGGAGACATGTTTGAAACTGTGGCGTGACGCCATATTCATGAAGGTAAGTCTTGAAAGTAAATGTGCCTAACATTGAACGCACTCTCTCGCACATTTGCCACATCATGTTGCAAGATAAGACACTCTCACATGTGTGCCACACGGTGTTGCAAGATAACTCTTATTTCTACGAAAAATTCTCCTAACTAGTGTTTTTGGACCCATACTAGTTTTGTGTGCTTGACTTCTCTATACTGTCACCCTATGCTTAGGTCATTACAATCTTACAAATTGCGATCACCTAGGCTCCTTTGTCTTTTAAAGCAATGGTTAACTTGGAAGGTCAATGTTGTAAGTTTGGCTGGATGGAATTGAGAGGGTAAATGGTAGATTGGCATTTAGAGGGATGCTTTAGCTGGATCAACAAATTGTAGAATACCCTTTTGGAATAGTTGTGGATGGCATTTTTATGGCCCTCTTGATTATAGTTTTCAATTTTGCACCATACACATTCATGATACCCAGGGGTCAATGTGAGATGGGTGCCCCTCTATCTCGAAGATAGATGGGTGCGAGTATTCTTATAAGATGAGAGTTTTTCCTTACTAATTATTTATTAGGGGATTCCTTCCCAAGTAATCAACCTAGAGTAAGTCTTTGACAACCAATGCCTATTTTTTTTGGGAGTGTCAGTTTGCCAAGTCTGTTCAGAAATATCTCCAAGGCAGTACCTTACGTTACAACCTCATGATTTCTCCATGGATTCAACCGGTCAAAATCGTTAGCATCACAGAGGAAGTCACGTCTTTAATGACAAGCTCGAGATGATCTAAAAATGGCACAAAAGGTACTCCACTCATGGCCCACCCCGGCGTGCCTGCAACTACATCCTGACTTTCCACATCCATTCATGACGCACCAGGGGCAAATGAAACAAACTTCAAACCACGCAAAACTCGTTGAAATGAGGACATTTCAAATTACTTGTACTCTGCACTGTCCGAGGTCAGAGAAAGTCGAAACGCAGAACATCAATGCGGAACCTTACTGTCAAATGTCAGAACCTGAGTGTCAGTATTGGAATGGTTTTCGAACTCAGAAACGCCAAATACCAAAATCAGAGCTGTAAATCCTTCATCGCATCAAACATTTCCATAACTTTTGCTCACAAGTCCTGAAACCTCATTCAGCTTTACAGATATCTTGAATTTCACGCTCATGTCATCCGTTAACTTATTCGCTTCTTCTCATTAATTGGACCTGACATGAAGCCGAGAATAAAGTTTGGCAATGTGTAACACGTTTGCTTATTTACTTTGTGTTGGACATATTTTTGACAAAATTTGGTGGAACATTTTGAAATTTTAGATTTCAATTAGATTGTATAGTTGGAGTGTTCGAGGATGTTGAATTTATTAGTGCATTCAAAAATATGATTTTAGTTTGGAGGGTTTGAGGGCGAGAGTCATTTATGGAGATAAAAAATTGTTTAGGTAGATTAAATTTAGCATAATTCTTGTTATAGCATCTTATATGTGGACATAACATTCTTCCATTCAACATTGAGACTAGCCTTAACCTGCACTCAATCTAAATTGAAATATATACTATCTCAGATCCATTTAACACTCGATCTATCATGCGCTGAGAGGGATAAAATCCTTCGAGGTGCAAACCTCCTTTTTGGAGTGTAGAATTTGAGGAAAGGTTTACACCTCGAGGGATTTGATCCCTCTTGGCGCATGATAGATCCAATATTAGATGAATCTAAGCTAGTTCCAGTTGAGAGCAACAAAGTCACGTTTTCAGATTATCATTATTATGCATATGTTTGAGATTAACCTTCAAAATTCACATTATGTTTTCTTTACTTTGCATGACCATATCATTCTCTTCTTTAATTTAGTCTGCATTGCTTGCCTTGGATGGTTTGTACATGTTTGTTTGGATGCTTTGAGCGGTTTGTTTGATTATGTGTTTGGATTTGGATGATAATGTTTTTGAACATTACAGTTGTCGTGTTATATTTTTATATGTGTATGTAACTATCTCTTGGTAATTAGTTGGTGATGAAGAAGGGAGAAAATCTTGTCAATGATTTGCAGGAGGATTATCACATCTCCTTCAAGAATATTTTGATTTGTTTTGAATGTCTATAAATATATCTTTTCCTCTTATAAATATTATGAATGCATTATTATATGCAATTATCTATTAGTAATTTTGAATATATGTAATTGTCTATTAGTAATTAGTTGGTGAATCATGTAGAAGGGAGACGAACTTATGAAGGATTAATTTGCACTTTGCAGGAGGATTGATTTTGCACATCTATTTCATTTTAATTCGAAGTACCACAACTTTTGATAGCTAATTAATTCTTAATACTGTCCTTTTAGGTATTACTATATTTCTTGAAAATATTTTTTTTCTTAATAATCTATGGCGTCAAGATTAACAACATCTAATGCAAACAATGAAATAAGATTAGAAAACAACATCTACACTGAAATCAACGCATCTAATGCAAGCAATCAAATGAAATTAGAAATCAGCATCTATAATAAAATCAATGCATCAAGTGAAAGCAATCAAATATGATTAGAAATCCAAATCTACACTGAAATAAATGCATCTAGTGCAAGCAATAAAAAAAAGATTAGAAATCAACATCTACACTGAAATTAATGCATCTAGAGCAAGCAATCAAATAGGATTAGAAATCAACGTCTACATTGAAATCAATGCATCTAGTGCAAGCAATTGAATAGAATTCTAAGAAAATATCATCTACACTGAAATCAATGCATCTAGTGCAAAAAATATTCCTCCCTTTCTCTCCCCTCCATCTAATCTTGAAAAATAGTTTTAATAATTTACAGTCTCAAGATTAACAACATCCAATCCATCTAATGCGAGCAATAAAATAGGATTAGAAAACAACAATTACACTGAAATTAATGCATCTAATGCAAGCAATAAAATAAGATTAGAAATCAACATCTACACTGAAATCAATGCATATAGTGCAAGGAATCAGTTATAATTAGAAATCAACATCTACACTGAAATCAATGCATCTAGCGCAAGCAATCAAATAGGATTAGAAATCACCATCTACATTGAAATCAATGCATCTAGAGCAAGCGATCAAATAGGATTAGAAAGAAACATCTACACTGAAACCAATATATCTAGTGCAAACAATCAAATATAATTAGAAATGAACATCTACACTCAAATCAATGCATCTAGTGCAAGCAATCAAATAGGATTATAAATCATCATCTACACTGAAATCAATGCATCTTGTGCAATAAATCTTATTCCCTCTCTCCCCCCTCCACTATATCTATATCTCCCTTCATCTAACATTCTTTGTCTCTCTATCTCACCCCCCCAAACACACATT
>APFE030076267.1:140888-156558 GCA_000404065.3 Pinus taeda | reverse complement strand
CCCTCTTAACCTCCCATCTATATCTCTATCTCCCTCTACCTCTCCTTTGTCTCTCTATATCATCCCCAATGTATACACACTCTTTCTCCATATCTATCTATCTCTCCCTCCCTCTTACTCTCCCTCTCCCTCTCACCCCCTTCTATTTCTTTTCCCTCCTGCTCTCCTCTCTCCCTCTCTCTTTGCCTTATCACTCCCTCTATCTCTCTCCATTTTTCTCTCTTTATGTCTTTCTTATTACCTACCTTTTTCTCCCCCTCCAACTCCCTCTCTCTTTGTCATGTCCTCTCTCTCTTCCTTCCTCTTTGTCCCTCTCTCTCCCAAATCACTCTATGTCCCCCCTCTCTCTTCACCCTCCAACTCTGTCACTATCTCCCTCCCTCTCTCCTCTCCCCTTCTCTCCCCCCTTCCTTCAATTTCTCATTCTTTGTCTCTCTATCTCACCCCAAAACATACACACTCTCTCTCCATCTCTCCCTTGTCACTCTCTCCCTTTCTCTCCACTTTTCTCTCTCTATGTCTTTCTTCTTCACTCTGTCTTCCCCCCCTCCAAATCTATTTCTCTGTCCCTCCCTCTCTCCTCCTCTCTCTCAAGTCCTCTCTTTGGTCCTTCCCCTCTCTACCTTTTTCTCCTCCCTCCCTCTCTCTCTCTCACTATCTCTCTCTCTTTTCCCTCTGAACTTCTCTCTCTCTCTCTCTCACCTTGTCGCTATCTATCTCCGCCCCCGCTCTCCCTCTCTATCTGCCCTCCAACCTTGTCAATATCTCTCCCCTCTCCATCTTTGTGTCTCCCCCCTCTCTCTCTTACCCTTCCCTCCCTCCCTCACTCCTCTATTTCTCTCTCTTTTCATTTCTCCTCTTCCCTCTCCTTCATTGTATCTCCTCCTCTGCCACTCCCCCTATCTCTCCACCTCCATCATTTTATGTCTTTATTCTTCCCTCCATATATATCTAAAGTTAATATATATCATAGATATTAATATGTATTATAATTAACAAAGTTAAATAATATATAAAATTGAATATGCATTAACCAAGTTATAAAATGTAATAATATTAATATGTAAATACAATAATTAATATTAAATATAATATTAATATTATATATATAATATCAATATTATATTTAATGGTGTTTTTTACATGGCATGATAACAAAATTTATAATAAAACTACATCAAATTAATTTTTTCAAATATTACAACTTTGATGTGGAAATATTTATGTCTTTAAATATTTTAATATGTCCCTAGGTTATGACTTTTCCTTTTAAAGATTTATTTTACAAATGTTGAGTTAAAAGAAATATTAAAAGATTTTGGAGCAAGATTTTTTCAGATTCTTTGTGTTCAATTAACCTTTTTTTCCTTTGATTTAAGAAATGAAATTGACTTTAGTAAAGAGTAAAATTGTTTAAATTTTTTCTTAATTTCAAATTTTAATGTGATATTTTTTTTTGTTAAAGGTAAATTTATGATCCATTCAAATTCACTTATATGATAAAGGAACTATTACAAAGCTTAATAAGAACCCCATTAAAAAGGTTTCAAGGGTTGTTGCCTTGGCTATTAAGTCTAATAGATCTGTAAGCTCCCTAAGTCATAAGCTTATAGAAAGTAACCCTCTCACCCATGCTTCCTAGCTAAGTATTTAGCTCAGAAACTTAAACCTTTTGTAGGTAGATCTAGTTCTTTTGTTAAGGATTGTTTCTCCTTTGTTAATGGGTTGAAGGATATTAAGTTTGATCCTAAGGATTTTATGGTTAGTTTTGATATTGTTTCTCTTTACACTAACATCCCTATTAAGGAGGCTATTGATGTTATCAATTGCATAACGGACCCTGATTTTGCTAAGCTTGTAGAGATTTGCCTTACCTCGACCTTCTTTAGTTTCGAAGGTGAACTCTGTGAGAAAACATGCGGGGTACTGATGGGTTCTCCTCACTCTCCTGTTGTTGCTAACATTTTTATGGAAGATTTTGAATCAAGGGCTTTAACTTCCGCTCGATTGAAATGAAAATTGTGGAAATATTTGCTGATAATACCTTCAACTTATGGCCCCATGGTCAGGAATAGTTGGAATATTTTTTCGAGCATCTTAATAATCAATCTGATTCCACTAAATTTACCCTGGAATGTGAGGTTAATGGAAGCTTACCCTTCCTTGATGTTCTTATTTCAAGGAAAGTTGATGGCTCTTTCTCCCACTAGTTTTTTCGTAAGGAAAACCACAATAAGCAATATCTTCATGCTAATTCTGACCACTTTCCAGCCCAAAAACTAGGGGTTCTCAATACTCTAACTACTAGGGCTATAAGGGTTTTTGATAAGGACCATCTGATGGTTGAGAAAGACCATCTCTTAAATGTCTTCAAGAAGAATGGTTATAATAAGTTCCAAGGTTTTTGAGCCTTTTTAAAAGCTAGTCAGGGACCTACAACTAAGAAAGAGGTTGAGGTGGCCTCTAATGTCCAGCTTCCCTTTATCCAAGGGAAGACTCATAAGATTGCTAGGATGATGAGGAAATAAAAGATTGGCTCCAACTCTAGTCCTTTAAAAACCATTCGTAGCTCTTTAAGATCTATCAAAGACCCTATTGATCCCAAATGCATGAAGGATGTTTATTTAATTCTATGTTCTTGTGGAACCCCCTACATTGGCGAGACTGGTCGTTCCATTTCACAAAGGATTCAAGAGCACGCAACAGACCTTAGACATTGTAGGACCTGCTCCTTTGCTATAGCTGAACATGTTGAATTAACGAAGCACCATACCTGCTTAGAGGATTCTAAGGTCCTTGCGAAGGTTGATCATTTCCAGCACTGAAAATTAAGAGAAGCTATTGAAATTGAAAAGAGGAGTAAGACTCTTAATAGGGACGATGGATGGAAGTTAAGCAGCTCGTGGGTCCATTCTCTTTGTTCTTAACCGCTTGTTTTCCCTCGTCTTTTCTGGGTTGATGGGAGTTTTGTTCTGTGGCTTGGTTTCCTTCTACTTTCATGGTTGATGTGAGTTCTATTCTAGGACCTTTCTTCTTTTATTGGGTTGTTTTTTTTAGTATTTTAATATTATTATTGTATTTATTAGCTTTTTAGTATTACTAATATTTTTATCACATTTTTCCCTTTATTAATAGAATTAATTTTATAATTTTAACATCTTTAATTAAAATTAGTATAATTTTTAATTGTTAATTTGTGTGTATCTTATTAAATTATATAATTAAATATTAGATAATGGTTAGGGCCAGATAATAAATTAATTGAAATTGTTAAAAGTCTATCTTTTTCAAATAATAAAATTAAAATTGAAAATAAAATAAAATAAATAAAATTGAAAATTAACTAATAAATAAATTGGTTTTTATTCCTTAACTTGCCTTTGTATTAATTTTTCTTGTGATCGTTGGAAACTTACTGTTGCATTTATGAGATATTTATTAATGGTCAGTTGATCTTGATCTTGCTTCTCATCTTGGTTGTGCTGATGTACCTAGATTTGGGTTTGAAATGCATCGATCCTTTGTTCTCTATGTGATTTCTTTGGAAGATCTGGGCATTTTATCACGAATCACAAAAGCATCCAATATGAGAATTTATTATCCATTCAAATACATAGTTATATTTTAATAATTAACTTAAATCCATTAATAAAATTAAAAATTATATATAATTTAAGATTGATCGACATGAGCGAAAATTATTTTTAATATTTTTTGAGGACATGAGATACTTACACATTGGGGTCATACTGGGATGTAGAATGCACCTCTTGGCGCAACTAACCCAACCATATAAATTAAATGGTTGGTAAATGAGGATAGGCATCAAAACACTTACCTCACGACGCGTCTCACATTGCCCCTAAAAAAACACTAATAAGTTTTATTTTAAATTATTAACATTAATAATTTATTATTTTTATTTTATTTATTTATTTTTATATTTTTTTTTTATTTATTTTTATTTTTATTTTTATTTATTTATTTTTTTCTTCTGAATTAAACTATTCTATTATTTACATAAAAACCAGAGTACATTTACATGTAAGCTATCTGAGAGATCCATCTGCCTGAGAGAGTAGCAAGCTGGATCAACCAAGTGTAACAAAAAATGAGGACTACCTGTTTCATGCCCTTACAGGGCGTTTGAGACCAAAAATCATTCCCACGCAGGGGAGAACAAAACTGACATCCTTGCACAATATTAACCATCCACAAAACAGAAGACCAGACCAGAAAGTAACCGACCCTATTCCTCGGCGATGGCAAATTACCACTAAGACACATTGACATACAAGCTAGTTGACATGTAGACGAGCGAGAGACAGATGGACAGAAGGACATGACCAAAAGAAAGGAGAGAAACAGAACCCCACCCGAGCTTCAGAACCTGAGATGTCGCAACAGACTAATCCTCCGACACTTCTTCCACAATTGGGCACGGTCCATATTCCTCCTCTTCCTGCACCTTTCCCTCTTTCACCTCGACTGCTTCAGGCTGCTTCTGGCTCCTCTCCAGCTGAGGGTCTAGCGTTTCCACACCCTTCCCTTTGTCTGCCTTGGGCAGGTCAGTTGCTTTGGCTGTGTCACCCGGAGCCTCGAGATCTGGCTGAGCACTGGAGGCGCCCTTGTCCAGGGCTTCATCAATAAAAAGAACAGAGACATGCGCATTAATTCGTGGACGATTCAGGGGGCTATCGAAGGAGAAAATTGTAGAGCCAAAGTAAGGAGCAGACGAAGTCCCAGGTGAGATGGCCTCCATGAATTGGCTGTGCCTGAGAGAACTAGCACCTCCAAGACGCGGGCAATGGCAAAGACAGTGGCAGTGAGGGCAGCGACAGGGAGGATGGGTTTCCGCTTCAGCTGAGGGCCGCGAAGACCCTCCACGACTAGAGCCGCGACGGCTCAGCATCCTCTGACAGTTCCTAACCATATTGACAGGGCAGTCCTGAACCAAATTGAATTGCAAAAGACCCACATGGGCATAAACAACCTGAACCAACAGACCTGGGAAGGAATAAATCAGACCAGGTCCTGAATTTGCCAGCACCAGCGACTGAACGGGAACCCCAGACCCTGCCCAAGTGAAGATGGTGATGCCAGGGCTGCCTCTGTTTATAGGACTCCATGCTCTCCCTCGGAGGTCGCCCGCCATTAAAGAGGCATTCAATACTGTATCAGAGCCAAACTCTGCAACGCAGTCGGAGGAAGTCGAAGTGTTAATGCGCTCAAACTGCCGTCCCATAGGCTTTAAGTTCACCTTCCGGGGGTGTCCTGCGCCACCGCCTTCCAGGTCGCCTCTGCGCATGGTTGGCATGCGGCTGCCTTGATACCCCCGTCCCATCAATTTAATCCGTCTAGTTGGCACCCACATCCGGGGTAAATTATTACTATTATTATTAATTATAAAAATATCTAATATATGAGTTAAACATATATATATTAAAAAAACCATGTAACTAGTTTTTTGACCATCGAGATTCAACTACAGTTTAAATAGGCTTTGTTACAATACTATGAGCCAATATCATGGCTTACTAATACCATATGTCCAGAAAAACATAACTCATGGTCATGACACATGTTCATATGACATTTTTCTTAATTAAACAATCTAATTGAAAGACAAAAAATGACATAACTACTTTGGAGATAAATCTCAACCTTTGATCTATGACTACTATTACGAATATTATAGCATATTTTGTGGAGGTTAAATCTCTACCATACACTTAATATTTAATGATAATTAAATTATTAATGAAACCCTATTCAAAATAATATTACTATATATAATATATGAGCTAACAATGTTAAAAAACCAAATGGGAATTCCCATGTTATTGATCATCTATTTATTTTACTTATCAATAGCTAAGGCTTATGTGATAAGCCATGGTTGCATTGAGTTCATTATTTGATGTAGCTTTCATTGAAATTTTCAATTTTTAAGAAACAAGTTATTGTTTTTCTAGGCATATGTGTATTGGGTTCTCTCTTGGATTTCACATGTGTGGATTGACAAATTCAATAATTTCTAGTTGGATTGTTTAAGGTTAAGATGAATTAATGTTATGAAAATTTAAGTATGAAAAGTGTGCCGATGCTCTAAATAATATATGAATATAAATTTATTATGAAATTTTATTGTACTTATTAATTGTTATTCATTTTCCTAGTGTTTAGGTTCCTTGAGTAGTTTTTGTAAGCGTTAAAAGCTATTGATGGCCCATAACTTTAAAACCTATGTTATAAAAAGGTTTAGGGGATGAAGAGTTTTATTTGGTCTACATAAGGGCTTGGGTTGCGAAAATGTTTAAATCCTTTTAGTTTCCATTCTCTTTTGTGTATTCTCATGTATTACACACCATGGTTGACAAAAATTCATTCATTATGAATTTCTTAAACCATTTTAGTATAAATCTAAACAAGAGCTTCCCCATATTAAGTTAACATGTGAGCTTTGCCAAATTGTGAAGACTATGGGCTTGATATGTTAAGCAAGAAGGCCATGGAAAGATCCATGGTACCCATTTGATGCAAGCACTTGCATATCTACACAAGGATTCAAACAACAAAATATCTATGAATTACTAGAGAAACTATAATGTCCAACTGTCCATGGTATATAACCTAATTAATAGAGCTTCAAGATGGGTAACTTCCTAGATAATGTTTGATCTCTTTGTATGAAGTGATTGCAAGAGATGATGAGTGATGTGTTAAAGACTTTGTAATCAAATTCACTCTTATTATCCCTACAACAAGCCTATTCCAAGAGACGTCGTTGTTACATTGTGAAAACCATACAAAATTTGGGACTTGAACCATATAGAGTTTTCTCTACATTGGTTTCTTATTGGACCCCATTTCCTAAAAAAATGTATTTTTTCCCACTTTTCCTACTATATCGATACACATATATGCACCAAAAAACTTGCAGAATTAGACAATATCTACAAGGGAACATACATGTAGTCTAATGAGAGGGACCACCTTCTCTCTTGGTTTCTTCCTATTGAGGAGACTATGACATTTATATCAAGAACCAATTGAGCTATTGCACACTACTCGTTGCTAGATAGGGATAGCACAATGGGTCCTTGATCCATCACTAACTAAAGATTTCAATTTCTTAGCACATGTTAAATATCTCAACATCAATTCTTCAGATGATACTTTGTTTTTTAACAAAAATGTCCATGACTAATGTTATGCTTGCAACAATTTGGTTATGTTTCAATTGTATGGTTACAATTTCATCCCGCCACTCATTTATTTTGTCTAAAAGAAACATGATTTCTTCACTTTTAGGATTATCCATATCATGTAGCACAAAGTTCAAATCCTCTTGCATACCAATACTTCTACTATTCAATTTAGTTTGAAAAATTTCTTGATGCAATGAAAGAATATCCCAAAGAGGAATGGAATCAAGGCTTCCCCTTACCAAGAAATAATTCCTAGCCTCTGAGGTCTAGATTCCTTGATTTCAGCAGAGAACCCAAATATCGCAACATGAATTAACATTGATATAATAGCTAATCACTTCCCCCTTTGTTTTCACCTGTCTCCTTGCCCCTTTGTGCCCAAACCACCTTGGGTTGTAGCAGACAAGTAACAAAGGGATTGCTTGCTTGTTCCAAAACTATGTCACAATCCTTTGGGAGTCATCCACATAATTGAAATGATCAATTAAACCACTCCTACTAATGATTCTAAAAAAAATAAAATAAAGTCATAATCATGCTCATAGAGAGACCTGCAGATAGCCCTTTCTTCACCATCCCTGTAGTAATAGAACGCTAGCACAAACCAATTGAACTAACCTAAACAAGTTTCCAACCTTCCTTTGATAAAATTGAATTCCATATTCCCGATACTGCAAGGAAATTGAGGAGAGAAAGACTCCTAAGATCAATTTGGAAATGATGCCAATACCACAACAAACTAGAGATCCATGCTGAATTCGAAACCTTTCTCACAATGCATTTGTTCTCTTTGCACTACACATGGGACTAAATTGTTAGTAGGGGCAAAGCTAAGCATTTCAATTTGATGTTGAATTGTTCTGCCTTAGATTATGGGAGAGCATCTTCATTTGCCCTAGAAATTTTATGGTTTGTTCATATAGAAGCCATATCACTCCACACGATCTCCCACCTTTGGAAATGATAGCCATCTTTTACAAGCTGGATTCAAGCATGCCAATCCTAATATGAAAATGTGCCAACATTATCCATAGTTTCCATTTCAATGTTGGATTGATGTCAAGGGAGTGTACCTCTGTCCCATGCTAACCAGAGCATCTTGATTAATGATATATGTGTACTTGACTAACCATGGGAAGGTTCTAGACCCATTTCCATTTTCCATATCGGAAAATTCCCTTGCATGCAACGAACAAAAAGAGGTTGCCATTTGGTCCTCTCTCTTTTGAGTGAAAATCCCCTTTATTTTCAGTTTAATAATCATGGGACAATGCATATTTTGTTTATGTGTTTTCTTAATTATCCGAGAGGTAACCCAACTCCTTCATTGGCTAGTGAGTCAGGGGGTTGATTATGTTGCCTAAGAATGTGATATATTTCATGTTTTTCAATCCTTGATAGGAACCCATTACTTTTTTAATTATAGCCTTTAGATGAAGGTATTTTGGGAGTAATTTCTTCCTTAAACTCTAAATGACTATTTGGGAGTCTCCCAAGATACTTAGGCTTTGGATCCCTTACCTTGTTTCTAGCATCAATCCTTGGCACAAAGCCTAAGTTTCTGCCTTATTGTTTGACCTTTTCCCAAACTCACAAGAGAAGGTTAATTCTATCTTTTCATTAGGGCGAAGAATAACCTCTGCCGCTCTTACCACCACAACAAAGGTTATTATTGTGTTTTCGGGGGTTATAATTCCTTCTCATGGAAAATGAGGATTTCACCTTTCTCATTATTGTATGATAGGTCAAAATTAATCAAAACCAGTGCTGGAAAAAACATGGCAATAGAGAAATACTTTATTGTTTCTTTAATCACACTAGAAAAGATGGTGATTGCAAGAGATATTTGGTGCCATAATCAAACTAATTTGATGAGGATGGAATAAAATCATTTCGTTGTTATTATTTGTAAGATAAAAGTTCTACCTTCGACACCAAGACAAAGTAAACTCTGTAGAATTAGCTTGTTCCACAAATAGGGGCTCCCAATTTAAAAAAAAAGAAGTTGTTGACAACAAATATCATTATCCTTGGATTTTACTTAATTTCCATGCAACTAATGGTGTAGGCATCATTTGGTAAGTCAATTTTTTTTTGGTAAAATATAATTATTTGGTGGAATCCAAGACTTGAAAAGTTACCCGGGCTTGCAAGTGCTCATGGAGGTGTAGCATTTGAGAAGGTACAATAAACTTGAAAACATTCTTGATCTAGAAGCTAAACAATAAGTAATAATGCATTTAAAAATAAACAACATTGGTCTCAAAATGTCAATGGAAGTTTTTAATGCAAACAATATTGCAAAGCAAGGATCTCATGTTAAATATTTTTAAAGACCCAAAAAGCCATAGTTTATTACCCATGCACCTAATATAAATAAAAACATACTAGCTACAATCAAGATCATTAAAAATCAAATTCCACAAAAACTAAGGTAAGCATGATTGATAAAGCTTCTTTTGTATTTGTTTTTTTTTTCCTATTTTCTAGTGTTTTTCATAAGAATCCTCATCCACTCCACCAAGTACACCTAATGAAGTTGTAGGTAGGTCAATAGGTATGTTTCAAATTCCTACCATCCATGTTATCACCTAATGCATTCCTAGTTCTTGCACATTAATCCAATGGGGCCTAAGAGAACCTAAGTGCCCAACATGGAAAAAGTCCTTTCTTTAGCAACCCTGGTGTTGAGGTGCTAAAACCTTGTAAATATGGGTTCATGTATTACACAATTTGACCATTATTATGGTAGTAAATGATATTTTTTCTCTTTCATATTAAACCAAATAGCACATGTTTTTGTTATCCTATCATTTTTCTTTTGACATAATTTTTGTCTTATAATTCACCCTTGGTTGGTCCTTTGGATAAACATATTTTTTAGTTGCATGCTAAAATGACAGTGTGTATTCCATTTCTATACTTTTTGAATAAGGAGATGTTATACATCAAGATTTGAAATTTCAAGGCTTTCTTCAAGACCCTAAAACATATAATTGAAGATAAAAAATTCAAGGTTGTTGAAGTTCATATGGAGGACCAAGCCCTTACTTAGTGGTCCTCCCACATCAAGACATTCATTACCTCTAACAGCCATCACATTTGAAGTCTACAATTTGTGGGTGGTTTTACCCTTTTGCTACAATCAATAAATGTTGACATGCCTATTGCACCTTTCACATATTACCAGGCAAACTATTCAATAACACATTGATAATTTCAGCAAGATTTCTATCAATCTTGAGTTGAGGCTTGATGATGAAACCATATCTTAAGTTAATGGGTGGGATTTTAAAATAATTAATGGAAGGATTTAGAAATTCTCAAAATCACTTCATTTGAGAAAGCATTCCTGGCTGAAGGTAAAGTCCAATTTCTAAAGAACACATTCTAAATAGACTTAATCCTCTAAACAATAGTTAACAAAGAAGGGCTTTGTTCCAAAGTCAAATGCTTGTTGTATTCCTTTTCTTGACAATCAAATAAAGGGAAAGGCTATTATATACAAAACAAAGGTTCAACATAATATTAAGGTAATGTGCACAAGAAATGTAACACCCCTCCTGACATTTACCCACTTTAATATACTTACTAGGGTAAAATTGAGCTGAGAGTTACTATGCGTGACCTGATCTCCAATATTTCATTATGGAAATGGGGCCTAACTTACCAACTTGTACCAAAATTAATATAACACTCATGGACACTTAAGCACATCTTTAACAACCTGACTTCATTGGTAACCTTTTCCCCGAGTCTACGCCACTCCTTAAACTAGCTCACAAGCCAACCACATGCACAAAGGGTAGTCAATATGGCTACCGGCTTCCAACTGAAACACATGACTCGTTCTCCTTGCAACTGAAACCGTATGGATGACCCAACTTCAATGTGGATGAGGTAGAGGATTCCCAATTTCAAGTTTGGCTCTAGAAGCTTAAGCCAACAATCATCCAACTGCCCAGATCATTCTAGAACTCTATCATTAACCTATACAAGTCTTCATGCATTATCCTTGGCTTGGTTCTTGCGCAAGCTTGTCAAACCATGACAATCATTTATACAAAAAAATTGCAAACAAATCACTTGTAGGTCACAAATGCTTATATGTTCACTATCTCATTAGCTTCATTAGAGAATCATTAAGAAGGCTCACTGCCCTCTCATTCTTAGCTGTAACAACAAGGACTAGCACATGCATTCATATAAACTATCCAAGAGCCCGTTAAACCATGATCACAACCAATCATGAGAGCACATCATATAATCAGAAATATACCATGCATGTAACCAACATTATAACTAGAATATATCCATGACAAATCAGTCATATAATCATACCTTAAACCAAAACTTGTGCTTATTTGATCTCATTAAAGAATAACACATATCACTATATGCATAGCTCCAACCAAGTCAGGGAATTCCACGTACCACCCGACCATAGATTGGGACTAAACCAAACCTTTCTTACAGTCCAATCACCCCCATGCCATATTCCAAGCATGAATTTGACATCACATGGGATTAAGCAAGACAAAACTAACCAGGTAATCCAGAGGATAAACCACCTTGACCCTCAACTGCAGTGATTTCACCATATATAGAAGAATTTTCTTGTCTCCACCCACCTGCCAAGAGTTCTAGGAGAAAACCATCTCCACCCTCAGCCCTTGGGAATTTTCCTAGGACCACCCCAACTAGGATCCAAAATCTATTGGCAATCCAAAGCTTAACTAAAATAAGGAACCCACTACATCATGGCTATCCAGGAAATAGCAAAGGCAAGGCTATAACCATTGTCAATATAGGAAAAACCCATGTGAATGAAAATGAACTAATCATGTAAACCAAATACATGCATCATGCATTCAAGTCCCAACAAGGAAATCACACATGCAACCTATTACCTGCAAAATCTTCCTGTTGTAGCTGCTCTTCCAATATTCTCCTTGTGCTCCCTTGCTTTCCTTTGATTGTCCTTTGCTTGCTTGCTCCCTTGCTTGTGTCGAAGTTCTCTTCCTCTCTTTCTCTTTCTTTGAGTATCATTTCTGAAATAGATCAAAAGCTTAGAAAAAGCTGTCAATTGTTTCTCAGATGCATTTTTATCATTGATGTCTAGTGTCT
This sequence comes from Pinus taeda, assembly GCA_000404065.3. Taxonomy (NCBI): domain Eukaryota; kingdom Viridiplantae; phylum Streptophyta; class Pinopsida; order Pinales; family Pinaceae; genus Pinus; species Pinus taeda. The sequence continues at coordinate 144,220 of APFE030076267.1, read as the reverse complement.
CTTCCTTTCCTTTTCCTTTATTTTCTTTCAAATTTCCCTTGCATGCATATTCTTCTCTCTTCATCTTCATTTTCTCCTATTTTATTTCTTGTATTCCTTGAATTAATTACCATTTATTGCCCTTTACCTTTTCCAATGCCAATGCCAATTTCCATAGCCATTAATTAACCATAAGTGATACCCACTTTATTGTTTTTCCCTCCATTCAGCTTGGAATACGTGTCCCATGATCTTTGTCTTGTTTTTCCTTTATAATGCCCGTTTATTACATGGAACTTTAACTTGAGACTATTACAAACCCCTCCCCCTTGGGGGAACACCGTCCTCAATGTTCTATGACACTTATAACAAAAACAAATTGTTGAAAAACATGACAATATACTGCTTATAAAGATTTATAAACACAACTGGATGCAATGTTCCACCCTAAAAATTAGTATTAGTGATTCACCTCCTTCCTAAGAATTCCAGAATCCACTGCTAAAATAAAAGCTTGAATCAATATCCAACGCTACAATCATTGTGCTCCTTGATCTCTTAGTGAACAATTACCAACTCATTTTTTCGAGCATGCTCCCAATGTGCTTTTGATTCCAACCCACAATGCTACTGACCAATTTTTTTTTATTCCTTGACCTTCCCTTCTCCGAATCTTGGTCCCTTGGTCTATCTGGTCATTCCCTTTTGTGTAGTTACTCACCTTCCAATTGCAGGCATCCCCTTCTTTGCTTCCCAGTCGCTCGGGCGATCCATTCCCTGGCAAGGTTTCCTAGCATCGGAAGGTCTCAAAAACCAAGGAATACCCCTGCCTTAAAACCATCATACTAGTCATAACATGCTTATGGAAATAAATAGACACTATTGGGTACCAGTGTCCCACAATGGCCCCGCTCAAGAAGTTCTTTACCAAAATACTGTTACATGCTACAATTCATTTTGTTGTTGATGTTAACACTCTTGTAGCCAATTCCAACCACCCAAACTAGGCATTTCCATGCTTTCTTGTACCAAGAACATAATTTTCATTATACTCGAAAGGAATAAATAAATTTAAATAAGGTGACACTTGCAATTTTGTTTAAGTGACAAGTCAAATTAGCTCCTTGATCAAATCATCATGTATACAATTATCACATCCATTTAGCTCAAATCTCAACATCATAAATCAAAATAATAAATTATGTTCATAATTTTGAAACTAAAAACTGAAATAAAATATTTAAACTTATTTTTTAAATTATTCTTTGCTTTTTCCTTTGTTCTTTGTCCTTTTCGTACACACACTGGATTGGTTGCTAAACCCGACAAGCACCTAATGCCTTCTCTTCTCTTGACCACGTACACACAATGGATTAGTTTCCAAACCTGACAAGCACCTAGTGCCTTCTCTTCTCTTCCAAAGAAATAAGGGAATCCAAAGACTATATCGCCCGATGCCTTCTCCCTCAATATCAGTAACAAGGGCATCTAGAGACTATGCTGCCTCCATGCTCAATATCAACAAGAAGGGCATCTAGAGACTATACTGCCTCTACCCTCAATATCAACAATAAGGGCATCTAGAGACTATATCGACTCTACCCTCAATATCAGCAACAAGGGTACTTAGAGACTATACAACCTCTACCCTTAATATCAACAACAAGGGCATCCAAAGACTATACCGCCTCTACCCTCAATATCAACAATAACGACATCCATAGACTATACCACCTCTACCTTGAATATCAACAACAAGGGAATCCAAACAATCCCATGCCTTCCAATCCTAACACATTATACAATAGATACACCTACACACAATGTACAACAACACTTTCACATATACACATAGTACAACACCACACATACACAACACACATGGCACAATACAACATGTACAACATGTACACAACAAAAATACTGCACATCCAAATACCAGGTGTCTCTATCAGGTATTCTTGCCTCTAGTGTCTTCTCCACGTCTTCCTACGTGCATATGCAATCCAAATCTAGGGTATGTGGTGTTTTTAATTATCCATGCTTGTCCCAACATGCCATAGATCACAATGATTTCATTCTTGCTAATGTATCCTTCAACATTCCTTGCTCATAACATAAACATGGTCATAGTCGTAAACACATAATATTAAAAGCATATCCACATGACACTAAAATCATAGATCTTCCAAGGCTACTCTGCTCACTTGATTCCTCATAAAACTAGGAACCTTTTCATGTTATTCACCTACAAAAAACAATCATTCTTCCACAAGAATGATCCCTGACAACCCTATCAAACAATGGCATACGTACATATATACATATACATATACATATACATATACATCTACATATACATATACATATACATATACATATACAGATACGTACATACATATACATATACATATACATACATACATACATACATACATACATACATAACACAACACAGCTACCAGTGTTCCGATCTGCGGCCCTCTGCGGCTCTCTGCGGCCCTCTTCCGATCTGCGGCACTCTTCCGATCTGTGACTCTCTGCGGCACTCTTCCGATTTGCGACTCGCGGCTTGAGCTGAGTTGGCCATTCATCTCCAACCTGCTTTCCGGCCTTTGCTACTCTCGCGCAACATCTCGGCCGATAGCTACTTCATCTGATCTATGCGTCCTTATATTTAGAGGCGATGTCTCTCTAAAGAATCACTTGGTTGTAAGTTCGACTACGCATTTGTGGGTTGCGGTTGGTGTATATAGAGCCGTCTGCCATCGTATTTTATGCTTAGAGTGAAATCACCTCTTTGATTTACGTGTGATCTCTTTTATTCATTGATCTCTTTTTTATTTTATTCTGCGGCACTCTTCCGAGGTTCTGCGGCACTCTTCCGATCTGCGGCCCTCGAAAAGATCTTCGCATTCTTTCGATCTGCGGCACTCCAAAACTTCATTGGGTCACATCTCTTCTGCTGTTGAGTGGGACGTTCGCATCTCTTCAGATCTGTGGTTTGGCTTTCGATCTGGTGCAGATCTGCGTAAAATATGGCTCCGAGCTTTGCAAAAATAACTGGTGGCTCATCCGCCTCTGGAGGGCAATTTCCTGCCCATATCGTGAGTGAAGCTCTAGCTCTCACTATCCAAGTGGTCCAGGAATAACTCGATGAAGCTTTGAAGTTCTCCGAAAGTGCCCTAATTTGCCGGTTCAATGGTTTTTGGCCGCAGCTGACAGCACTCCACAATTGGATCTCGGAGGTATGGAAGCCTATCATTTCTGATGAAATTAATATCTACCCCTGTGCTAGAGGTTTCTTTATAGTAGATTTTGAAAATCCTCAAAGCAGACAATGTATTCTAGAT
>APFE030076267.1:122858-138013 GCA_000404065.3 Pinus taeda | reverse complement strand
TATGTATTGTTGACTGATTCTGGTGAACCAGAATGTTATGAAGAAGCAGTGTAGGTAGAAACCAGGAAGAAGTGGGAGTAAGCCATGAAAGAAGAGATGGACTCCTTAGCACATAACCAGACTTGGGACTTAGTCAGGTTGCCTGCAAGTAAAACAACATTGCGGAATAAATTGGTTTACATGTTGAAGAAGAAGATGGAGGTAGAAAAAGGTATAAAGATAGACTTTTGGTGAAGGGATTTGCACAATAAAAGGGTATAGACTTTGATGAAATATTTTCTCCTGTTGTTAAAATGACTTCAATCAGAACTATTTTAAGCCTAGAAGCAACTAAAGATTTGCATCTTGAACAGTTAGATGTAAAGACAACTTTTCTCCATGGGGATTTGGAAGAAGAGATATATATGCAGCAGCCACAAGGATATGAGGTAAAAGGGAAGGAGAAACTAGTGTGCAAGTTGAAGAAGCGCTTGTATGGCTTAAAACGGGCTCCAAGGTAGTGGTAAAATTTGACAAGTTTATGTCTGAACAAGGTTATACTAAATTTCACTCTGATCATTGTGTTTATCTCAAAAGGAAAAATGATGGTAGCTATATTATATTGTTATTGTATATAGATGACATGCTTGTTGCAGGTTTTCACATGCAGGAAATAAATGTGCTCAAAATAAAATTGGAAAACTCGTTTGCAATGAATGATTTGGGTGCTGCAAAACAAATCCATGGTATGAGAATAACTAGAGACAAAAGGAATAAAAAATTAACATTGTCTCAGAGTGAGTACATGGAAAAGGTGTCAAAAAGATTTAATATGCATAATGCAAAACTTTTTAGTATACCTTTGGCTAGCCATTTCAAACTAAGTACGGAGGTGTGTCCTAAGACTTAGGAAGAAATGGCTTATATGTCTAAAGTTCCATATGCATCGGTAGTTGGAAGCTTAATGTATGTAATGGTTTGCACAAGGCATGATATTTCACATGCAGTGGGAGTTGTGAGTATATAACGAACAATCCTGGAAAAGAACATTGAATGGCAGTGAAGTGGATTCTCAGGTATTTGAGAGGTACCACAAATCAAGCATTATGCTTTGGTGGTTCAAACATTTCTCTACGGGGATATGCTGATGCAGATATGGCAGGTGATAGAGATAACAGGAGGAGCACAACAGGGTATGTGTTTACTGTAGGTGGAACAACTGTCAGTTGGGTTTCAAAACTGCAAAGTGTTGTTGCACTCTCAACAATGGAAGCAGAGTATGTTGTTGCTATAGAGGCTAGTAAAGAAATGATTTGATTACAAAGGTTTCTAGATGAATTGGGTAAGAAGCAGGAGTTGGGCAAGTTATACAGTGGAAACCAGAGAGCCATACATCTTGCAAAGAACTCTTCATTTCATTCCAAGACTAAACATATACAGTTCAAGTACCATTTCATATGGTCAATGTTAGAAGATGGACAGTTGAAGCTAGAAAAGATTCACACTAGCCAGAATCCTGCAGATATGTTAACAAAAGTTGTAAAGAGAGAGAAACTGAGATTCTTCTCAATTCAATTGGTCTTCAAGTATGATGAAGAAGATGAGAAACAACGAGGTCCAAATTGGAGTCAATTTCCAACGAATGGAGAAACGGTGGAGTTGTTATAATCAGTCTCCAAGTGGGAGATTGTTGGGTGTGGAGCATGATTATCTTCTTTATTCTAAGGTATCACTGCATTGGACCCCAGTTCATAATGTGGCGGCAACGCCGCCCATAAAATGTGTGTCACTAGGGAGGTCTAGGAGGTGTGACGACGATTATTTGGAGCACCCCCCACCTGGCGGAGGATCGGGGGCAGTGCCCCCCGAAGCCAAAAATAGATGTAAAATTGCCTTACAAAATGTTGTAATTTTGTAGTCAATCTGGGCCATTCATTAGGCGGAGATCTGACAGCTAAAGTTATGTTTAATTTAGGGTTTTTTTCCCCATAAGGAAACCCATCGCTATATATGAGGGAATTGTATTGCGTCTATGTAGATATATATTCTGAGCGAGAAAGAGAGAGGAGATTGTGTGAGAGATAAGAGGGAATTACAACGGATCTATTGTAGGTTGTATCTCTTCATTTTGCTGGATAATATAAAAGGAAGGACCGGTTGTTTCTCCGTGGACGTAGCCCAAATTGGGTGAACCACGTATATTTGTGTCTCTCTTGTTTTGTGCATTTATATTTTTGAAATATATTTTATGTGTTCCATTGGTCTGTAATATATAATTTTCTAACACTTTTCCATTGGACTGTGGATAGTAAGGAGTTGAGTTGTCATGACGCAAACCCAACTGAGTAGTAAGCTTTGCCATCATGTACTGACAAAAATGGGATCTGTGATCAGTGACAATAGCTTGAGGGACCCCAAAATGGGCTATGACATTGTTAAAGAGGAATTGAGCAGCAATTGTACCATCAACATTATATGTGGGCATCGCCTTGGCCCATTTAGTAAAATAATCGACGACGATGATGATATACCCATGCCCCCCGGCAGAGCGAGGGTTACAGGTCATGAAATCTATTCCCCATTTATTGGATGGGACTACGGTAACGACTGGGTGTAAGGGTGCTAGTAGGGTACGTTGTTTATAGTTATATATCTGACATTCACGGAAATTTTGAACTGCCAAAATGCAATCTTTGAAAATAGAAGGCCATAAATAACCACAACGAAAGATCTTCTAAGTATTGGTATAGCCTAGCATGTGACCACCACATGCCCTAGAGTGGAAATCATTTAGGACTCGTTAAACCTTTTCAAGTGTTAAACATCTATGAACAACAAAATCAACACTGACACATACAACGTATCACCAATAATCCGATAAGGTTGAGACTGATGTCAGATGCGGCGTCGATCAGATCGAGACAACTTGGATTAGAAATTCTGGGTCTGAATATAAACAATAATATATCCATACCATGGGTCGAGATTACTGATGAGAAACAAGGTTTCATCAAGAATTTTCTCAGTAAAATCAATGGAGGTGTTTGCAGAAGGAAAGACACAGATCAATTCGGAAAAAACTAGTAATTTCTTTGATTTGGTGGCAATAAACTCCAAATCAAACTCCTGCAAGATAACAATCCATTTAGAGTATTTTCCCCCAAGCAACCGATGGGTCAGAATATAAGTCATGGGGTTACAGTAAAAAATCACTTTGGTCTTCCATAGAAGAATATAATGGAGAAATTTTTGGACAGCATGAACTGTTGCCAAGCCGAGCTTCTCGACATGATCATATTGAGTTTCTGTGTCAATAATATTTTGACTCAAATAATAAACTACATGTTCATTGCCATCGTCATTGTCTAGGACTAGTACCATTGCAATAGTACAGTCATCCGCGTCCAAGTACAAGAAATAAATGCATTGGTTATTGGGGGGATGCAATAAAGGAGCACTAATGAGTGTTTTCATTAGAGAATCGCAATATTGTTGAGAAATTTCATCCCAAATGAATGGGATCCCCTTCTTGAGTAAGCAAGTAAATCCCTTGGAAAGATTAGCATAATTAGGGACAAAACGATGAAGAAAATTGGCCTTCCCTTGCAAACTCTGCAATTGGTGCAAGGATGAAGGAGGGGGTAGATTAACAATAGCCTCTACTTTCAGAGGATCAATTTGGATGCCTTATCTAGACACAAAAAAAACCAAAGAGCTGACTAGATTTGACGCAGAAGACATATTTACGCAAATTGAGATGAATATTATAGTGTCGAAAATGTAGAAAGATTGCTTGAAGGTGATATAGATAGTCACGATGCTTAGCGGAATGATATGGTAAGTCATCTAAATAAAGTTGAGCAATGTGTTTAATATCATTAAAAGCATATTAAATCACTCTCTCAAAGGTAGCACTAGCATTTTTTATGCCGAAAGGGAGCTTCTTATAAACAAAATTCCGCAATGGACAGATGAAATCAGTTTTGTGTTGATTAGTGGGTAATATGTTAATCTGGTTATAGGGAAAAAAACCATCCATAAAATAGAATATCTCAATCCCATCACACTCATTAGTGATCTAATTAATAAAGGGAGTGGGATAATTGTCTTTAGGACATGCATGGTTGATATCGTGGTAATCAACACAAAATCGAATGGTTCCCCGCTTTTTAGTGATGCATATGATACTAGAAATCCAGTCTGTAATTTGTGATGTTGCTAGAGAAACTACAAAGGTAACCACCAAAACCACTTTGGAAGCTAGGACCTAGCCCTATCAGCTTCAAAGAGGGATCTCTCTGTAAAATTTAGCTTTGTTTTCTTTTAGATCTTAGGCTAGTTATGAAGTTTAAGGTTTGGTTTTTGAATTGATTTGAATTGTATGGTTGGTTGATGTCTAGATTACCATTGGGCTATTGAGTCTGTTCCTTAAAGCATGGATCTATTTCAGTATTTTTATATAGATTTCATAGGGCAAGGTAGCCAAACTAATTGGATTCTTTAATTTCAAGTAAAATGAATAAGAAGAAGAGAAAGGATTTAAATTAAGTAAAGAGCAATCAAGAATTATTTTACTTAATATTAGATGAAAACATTGAAATTATTCAAAGCCAGAATCAAATTGTACATCTAAACAAATTATGTTCTTCAACTTTCTATTGAATTAGATTAAGAAACAAATGTGTATGGTAAACAAAGAAATGTAAACGCATAAAACGATAGAGGCACTTCACCAAAAATCAGACAAAAGAATCCTGTGAAAGAGTGTTATGTATTACTAATAAGTCCACTAAGGCTTGAAAAATATATAATAGCTTTATTTTGTTAAAAAACACACACACACACACACACATAATACTTCAAAAGGAGAAGTATCTATAAGTTTATTTACAAAATATCATGCCAAAACTTAACATGATGTAATTTAGGAATTTCTAAACTGAACATATCCCTAATCACAAAAATATAGGAAAATATAAACTTATTAGGCTGTTGGCACTATAGTCGTGGCATTGTGTTGAGGTGGCCTTTGAATTTCGTTACATTGTCTGTCCTGTTGACTGGAGAAGAATTGATTGTTTACTCAAGTAACTAGAATAGATTTTCCCACCTTTCTTCACTTGGAATTGACAATTTGAGTAACATCCTGTAAATTTCATCTACCTCTGTATATTTGTCAAAGGTGGGATTGGTAATGAAAATGTATTTAAATTACCGTTGTATGTAGAAATCAAATTCTAATGCCTGTAAGAAATCTTTCTATGTTATAGTTACCTCTATTCCTGCAAATTTAGTGTTGTCCCTACCAATAACCATTAATTTCTGAGTGTAATCAGGCAATGTCATTAATTTGTCATTCAATGCCCGCAAACTTGGAAGTCCCTTTGATTGAGGAGCTCAAGCTTGTTAAAAAATATTTGGACACCATTATCCAGAACCTGGCATTTCTTCTTTAATTGCAACATAAGATTTCTTTTGGTTAATACTTTCTTAACCTCCAATATGGTCTCGATTTTGTCTTCTATTTGCAACTCTTCCAACTCATATCTATTTTTAGAATTCAAAAATTGAATGAGCTATGTGGCTTTAGCAAGTTTGTCTCCTAAATTTCCTCTCATTTCCTGAATGGATTCTTTGGATTTCTGAATCAGCTCCTTCTGCTAAAGAACGATCTATATTAATGGCCAGAACTTTGTCATTGACTAGTTGATATATATCCATATATTTTCCTTGGTACGAGCTAAGGTATGAGCCATGGCAGATTCCTTTTCCATTTGATGTATCCTTTGCATCAATCTTTGAAATTTATGTCTATGTTGATTGAGAACTTTCAATTCTCTCTTTTTGCTCCTGTAGAATCCTGACTTGTGCTTGTAGTTTATTGATTTCCTCTCCTTGTAAATACATGTATTCCATGGCTTTTACTAGTATGTTTGGGACATAAGAAGTTTTTTCAGGGGGTACTGTAGGTGTAGAAACTCTTATTGTGGTTGTTGTAGCCATTGTTGTTGTAATCGATGTAGAAGGTCTTGTTTGCACTATGGTTACAAGGGGTTCTACATCAAGTGGGATACTAACTAATTGTGCACTATGTTCTTTCTCTTTGATCAGTTTGTCCATTTTTTCTTCCATGTCCCTTATTTTTTCATTTTGCTCCATAATTAATCTGAGCATATCTTATTTTTGGCTCTTTGTCTCCCCTACCTCTTTTGCTTGTGGATCCTCAGTTGATGACATTTTTAATTTCTTTCAAAGTTTCGTTATTTCGTAGTTCTTCTTCTTTACTATCTCTTATGCTGCTTTAACATTACTCGGGTCATATCCTATCTTAATGACTAAGTCTTCCAAGGATTTTATTTTATTATCCTTTGCTAAATAAGAAGCATTTTCTAGCTTTAATTTGGATTTAATACTAGTAAGGGACACCTGCAATTTGGAAGCAATCATTGCAGTACTTGTCAATGTGGAACAAATCATTTCCCCATACTACTTGTGCATGTTCATTTGATCTATAGGATGGACATCCTTTGTATCAAAATTTCAAATGTAGTTTGTTTGTAGTCTGCTACAGATTTAAGGTGGAGGACATGTGCCTGCAAGAATGCCATCTGCATTCTCCCCTTCTTAGTGTCAAAGGCTGAAAAAAGCCTATGTTGTGTAGAGGATGTTTGTTTCTAAAATTGGTCATAGTTGTTGACCTTAAGAAGCTCATTCCCGCATTTTATTTCCTCAAATTTTTCAGAGATACTATTTTCCCTTTTTGCTTCGACCAGTTCTGATGTTTGAGTTGTATCTGCACTTTATTGTGAAATTGAAGAGAAGGGAGATGCTGTAAATGTGCTATCCCTTGCTGGAAGCTGTTGTAACATGATTAGTTTTCATCATTTTTATTTTTATAAAAGAGGGTATAAAAAATAAAAAATAAATAAAAGAAAAGAAAAAAAATGATGAGAAGAAACCCCATGAAAAGAAAAGAAAATGTATCAGTAGACAAGCCAAAATCCGAATAGAAATAAGTTTTGTTTGTATCATAAAGTTTAATCATGATCAAACAATTTTAAATTTTACGTATTTAGAGTACAAAATAAATTAAATCAACTGTCAAATTTCATCGAAATTAGCTGATAAAATAGGTTTTAGTAGTTTAGAAATAATAAATGGGTCTGCAAGAGTAAATGTGCCCTTAAAAGTGTAAATTTAAGTTTCATTAGCAGGTTGATTTAATTAATCATGCATTTAAATATGATTAAATGATGTAATAAAGTTTAAATCAGATTTTTTACCTATGATCGAGGATTGACAACACATCTTGTCGCTTTCACAAAAATTCAAGTGTTTTTGCACATATAAGATCTTCCCCGCTAGATCAACGACGAGGAAGCCATTTCACACCCCCTCATCCATTTTCACATAAACGGCGGGGGGTACGCGGGGTGTTAGCACTCAAACTGAACCTCAAGGCTGAGAATAGGCAATTCCGAGGTAACCATAGACCAAGCTTTCGATTTGGCATCTAGCCCTGTCAGACCAGAGAGGGCTCTCTCTTTTCCAACAAGACGTGGTTGTGATAATTGAATCTTAGGCTAGCTATGAAGTACGGGGATTTGATTGAAAGTTTTGGATCGAAAATAGCAGGAGAAAGGACCATTGGGCTATGGAATCGAGGCTAGTTTTTGCCGGAAAACTTGGGGCAAAGTAAGTGCAATGTTCAGCCAGATAAAATATGTAAATGAGAGAAGGAAAGAGGAGAAAGGTCATTGCACTGCAGGCATCAATCAAGGGATGGATCTATAGTGGCAGCGTTAGAAGAAAAAAAAGCACAGGTTTACTCAACAGAGCATCTAACAGAGGATGGATTCTAGAAAGATAACCACTACATTAAACAACATAATCATTGTGAAAGGAGCATCATGCGTGGATGGATTCCTAACCCTTAGAGAATGTTGTAACGAAATTAGCAGAAAAAACAAAGCATGGAAATGAATTTACAATAAAAACATGTTGCACATTAAACACCGTGATGGATCCCAAATCTAAAGGGCAGAAACTGCTCCATTAAAATAATATTCAAGAAAAACTTTACACAGTTCCAAGAAGCCTCTCTCTACTGCAAAAATCAAAACATTACACTCTTAAATTCATAAAATATATACAATTAGCTCATCCCTGTACTAAGGGAGTTGAGCTCAACCATCTCTCTCAAGATAGAATTAGTTACATTAAATTTGGACCGAATTTCTGAAAATATGGCTCAAAGATGAACTCATATGTCTTTAACCATAACACCTGTTACAAAACTGAAAGAGGTTTATGTATATAAGTTCATGTTTGAGAAAAACCTCTCTAAAATGTTGGAAATTCGTTTCTAGTTGTTTGGAATCTGTGCCAAAAAATAATCTCTAAACAAGAAATCACTAAATCTTTAAATCTATAAAAATAGGTTGTAAAGATCTAGTCAAATATTCCAATTCACGAAACCTGTGAATAAAATTAAAGATTTTTTTGTTATATGGCTTGTGGTTGACAGAAACCTCCTTGGGTTTCTCAAAATTACTTTCCATCTGTTGTAAAATGGCACTGCACTACAATGACTAAAACAGTAAAACAAATGCAATTTTTTTTTGTTTTAATGTAGGCTTCAAATATAATTGCATATCTCTTACATAGTAACACCTGTGAATAAACTGAAGGAGGTGTTTGTTATTTGGTATGTGATTAACAAAAACCTCTTTCAATTTTGTAAAATTCATGTCCATTACTTCAAAAACGGATTTTGTAGTAGACTTGTCCCTGTGTGCAGCAAATGACCTCAAAACATGCATAACCAAGAATCAATCATTCATTTCGATCATATCTTTTGATCCAGAAACCGGTTATGAGAGTGTGATACACCGTTGGAAATAGTTTTCCGATTTTCTTTTGATTGACATACTTAGGATATGATTTGCACTGAAACTCATGTGCAAAACATCTCTGAAAACCAGACATAGTAAGAGCCCATTTTGATCCCTAGTGGCAGGCTGCAAAGACTGGAATTAATAGGGGGTATGAAAAGTGGTATCGCTTTTCATGGGCCCCATGCGATGTGGATTCCTCTTATCAATTAGCACCCCCCACGCGAAACCATATACCACACCCCCCCCCCCCCCCGAAAACTACCTAACCCTATCCTTCCCGCCAACATCTATTTACCCCCGGTCACATCATTTTCCACCAACCACGTGTTTCCACATTATCTCCCACCTCCATGTCTCCTCCTGCCTCCACATCATATGTTCGTTTCATGATCAGTTAAAACTATGTTTTGTCTTTTATACAACACATTAAATTCAAACATGGTTTACAAACAAATGAGAACGAATTTTCAAAACTTGAAAGATTTTTTTGTTTTATGCATCCTCATGTACAAAAACCTCTCTCAATTTTCTAATAGCTATTATATTTTGGGAGATTCGGATATATCTTTGCAGGCATATCTTCCCAAATTTTCTTGTTTTTACCCAGTGTTTTCAAATGCGGTTTCTGAGCCGGTGAAAGTGATTTTTCAAAATCTGAAAGAGGTTTTGGTTTCTGACATCCTCATGTACAAAAAATCTCTTAGTTTTCTAACATATATTATGGTTTGAGATATACAAATGGATCATTGGACCCTATTTTTCATAATTTTGGGAGGAAAAAGCTCATGGACAGTTAGTGACTTGGATGCCACCTCATCAAATAAGAGTTGCAATCAAATTCGAATTTGTCTTATTTACCTCGAGAATGCCTAGAAATAGTGCCAGAACTTTTCAAATAGTTCTTGTTTCCTTTATTTTTGTTCTGTTTTGTAATACAATTTTAAGATATTTGTAATAGTTCTTGATATTTCCTATCAAGATATTTTGTGAAGAAATTGTAAAATACTTCATTAATTGAGGTGATATGGGTTGGATTTTGATGCCAAGGCTCTTGAATTTTTAATAGCTTATACTATAGGATTTCTAATGAAAGCCTTTTGGCTCCAGTTTATGACAGAATTTGTGTTTCTACTATGTTTTTCCAGTATTTTTATACTCTCTTTCTACACATTTTTAAAGTATTATAGGAGATCTGGATAAGAATAGATTGATTTTCAAACTATCTGAAATCCCATGCAAATTAATCATTGTTTAAAGAAATTAGTATATTGGATTGTATGTCTAAGTTAGCTCTTCTTTGAACTGATTATTTTTTTTCCTTTTATCTTCTCCTGAATATGTTTTTTTGGGTTGTATAAATATTCTACACACAACCAAATTTCCTTAGTTGTTAAGTAGTGAGGCTGATTGTTCAATTATTAGGAATCTCCTTACATTCTTATATTATAATCCTTGAAAAGATAAGTCATTCTGTCAGGCTAGAAGCTGACTCTTTGAGAAGTGACCCTTTGAGAGAGGCCTTTAATCATGAATAGGGATTGTCATTGATCACCAACCACCCCCAACAAAACCATAAATCTGACTACTGTGCTTCATAGGCTTATGTTAAGTGACGGTGAACAACATTAAATAAGGCCTAGTAAGAACTAAAGGAGCCCACTTTGGTTCAAGGGCTAGCTTGAACTTGAAGGTTGGTTGAGTCGATTTCTTGGCATATTTTTTGCATCCAAGGACTGCCTACGAGAAACATGTACAACAAAAACTGTGGAGTCTTGAGAACTATATGAGCTTTCCCTACTCCTCCTTTTGTAAAATCTATCTTAGGATTAGTTCTTTCCTTTTTAGTATACATTTTGAATTCTTTGCTCGAAACCTCTATGGATGAAGGAGAGACTTCTTCCCTAGGCCTTTATCTACTTTTTCTTGAGGTGTGGGTGTTTGTGAGGTAGTCATAGACAACAACTATTGCTCTACCTCCTGTAGAGTATTTTCTTCCCACTTATCTTAGTTCATATACTTCTCAATTTCAGGTGTCTGAGTGTGAATATATGGAGTTATTTTTTTCCCCTCTTTGTTTGGAGATCATACCAAATGGGTCATATGACCAAGTGAAACTTAAGGGAAAGTTCATCTCTTTTAGGAGGCCATATACCTCCTCTCCTGCTTTCCTGTTGTTACAAATAAATGGTCCTACTTGAGCCTTTATCTTGAACAGTGATTTCTATTTAGTGGATACAAAGTGGATGTCATCTAAATATATAATTTGTCTGATGTATTCTAGGGAAAAATTACTCATTGGGAGATACCTAGGTAGTTTATAAGGTGGAAATTCACACCCATATACTCTTATCTCGGTGTAATTTTGGTATAGATATTAGTCACTTATTTTGGCCTGCTCACTTAGGTATAAAATCTTTTTAATTTTGGCACTAAGTCTGGGTACCACGTCATCGCTCAACAAACAGTTGGCTGGATGTATGAACTGATCAATAAAATCCTTGAAGTTGTATTCTTTTGAGTTTCTTCTTAGCATAGAGATCCAAAAGATGACTAATTGTGGCTTTCCTTGTTCATTCAGCTTCCGTACTGCAAATGGGAATTTGTTTGCTTGGAGAAGTAAGAACATGTAGAAAAGAATTTAGGCATATTTGAACATTCCTTCAGTTGGAAGCTTAAGAATTGGTCATGAATACTATTGGGTTGTGTTATATTCTTTCCACGACTAGCCTCCCTAGTTAATCAGGGGGTTAGCAGGGGGTGAAGCCCCCCCTTCGTTGCCTCGATTGTGCAGCAGGGGGGTCACAGGGGGGCTGGAAGTCCCCCTATATGGGGGGTTTGAGGGGGGCGGTTAGCCCCCCCCTACGAGGTCCAGGGCAGCACCCTGGGGAAAAAAAATTGGACCCTATATTAGGTGGGGCGAACCTACCTATGGTTTTCGCACATGGTTTTGTGCACGATGGTTTTCGGTCCATGGTATTGGATGCTTCAACACACACACACACACACACACACAAACATATATATATATATTGCAACATTGAAAGGAACATAATGAAAAATCAATCTAATAGTCCTGGTTTTGGGATCCAGGGGAGAATCTCTATGTATATGTGTTTTATGTGTTATGCTTTCATATTATTTATTTTCTATTCTTAGAATTCGTATGCTGGTAATTTCTATACGGGGCTAAAACCTACAAATACTGTCAGCTAGAAACTGGCTGAAATTGAAAATCATTGGGGGATTTTCCTCAGTGGAAAAAATGGATAGAAAACCTAAAATAGATTCATCTACCCATTCATCTGAATAATATCCTAGCAAGCACGAAAGTATAAAAATGATGTGTTTGGCTTTGTCTGGAAAAATGGATGATGGATAAGGTGGATTCTTGGGAGTTGGGCTTCTTCAGGTAGGAAGATTTCAAAGATCTTGGACCTTTGAGAAAAGGTTAATTTCTGATATAGTTCATTCAAGGCTTCTACTGAGAAAGAGATAGTGGAATCACTCTAAGGGCTCTACAATGTCTAGTTAATTGTTTGAGAGGTAATTGTGAATAAAATTTCACCATTAGGGGCCACAATGGCTCTCTGGTCTAGCTGTAGCAAGCTTGGCATTTAAGGACAAATTCAGGGAAGTGGTGGGTTTGGGGAAACATATAATGGGGTAAATTGTATTCCTAGACGTCAATTTCATCACTTTGGTCAAGGAAGATATCTTTGAGCCAAGTGTGTAATTTGAATAAACCGTATTCATATTTAGGCTCCGATATTTTGTAATCTGTGTTTGCCAAGGGAATATGATCGAGGTCAATTACTAGGGGAATCATCGAGTTTTCAGAATTAACAGTGGTCTTGCTCTTAGGAACCATATCAAGATCTTTAATGGAATCTGGAAAAGGTTGATGAGGGATACGATTTACCTGGGAAAACTTGTGAATGGAAGTTTGGTGACGATGGGAAGTTGGTGCTATGGCATCCTTGTTTCTTGCTCAGGGGCTGAAAGAATTCACCTGTATGAAATGGAATTAATTTGAGTGAAAGGTAATTCAAGGGATCAGACAAAGCGAAAGGCACAACTAGAATGGATGGTAGGAGGTTATAGGCTGGTGGAAAAGTACATTGGAGGCTCGGGGCCATTGGCGATTCAACGGTAATTTAGCGAGGGATTTTAATGTGTAATAGATAGTGGTAACGGTTGGGCAGGTGTCGGGATGGTGTAGGCGGTGTAGGCGCGGGGAGTTTTGGCGAGAGTGAGGGAGTTAAGCAATTTTCCAGGGGGGGTGATGGTATGATTTATTAAAGGAGGGGGGTGTACGAAACAGCGTGGTGGTGACATTTTAGGTGGGGTCGGCGCAAAGAAACCGCCTTTTCAGAGCCCCCCCCCCTAGCCAATAAAGGTAGGAAGGGCTGGGGGGGGTGAAAGGCCTTATGAACCGTCGATCACGATCGTGACTCGAAACATTGCCTTATCCAGGTTTTTTGTTTATCCGCTACACAATAATCACTTTGTCATTTTTCACTTTTGTTTTATAAGCTCCAATCTTAGGCTAGAACTTATATGGCTTTAAAACTTTCACAATACCATTTTTTTTTTATTTTTTTTTCTCCTGACTTGTAAAAGAAAGGCTTATCTTCTACCAGCTAAGGGTGCATTTAAATGTGCAAACCCTTATTATTTTCATTTGAAGGAGATATTTTTTCTTAATCTACATTCTAACCTAAAACTTAAATCATTCATCTAGTTTAAACAATTGGATCAATTTCTTCACCTATCTACCTACTTTTAACCAAGTTTAAATAGTTTGGGTAAATTATTCTATATTCTAACAACAAAAATTCAAATGTGTTTGACCATGATTACATTGTATGATTCAAAAAAATATTTGTGATTGTGGCATTTAAGACAAGCTGCACGCAATCCCTAATTTATTTTTCAAAACAAACTTATTTTTCTCCTAGTGGAATTTGAATTTGCATCACTTTCACTCTCTTTTTTTATGTGTTCCTTTTCATCCTTTTTCTATTATTCTATTTTTCTTTTATATACCATATTTTCACTTTTCATTTTTATTTATATTTTTTTTTGGAAATTTGCAATATGCAATATTATTTACAATTTGATATACTAAAAGAAAATATTCAATCATCATTTGATCCTATGAATCATAGGAACCTAACAGTGGCTCCCGCTGGGGATGGCACTCTCCCTGTGAGGTGTCAAGAATTGTTGACTAGTAGCCATGAATACTCTTCTTCTGTGTTTTTCTGCATCTAATTTTATTGTTGTTTTACTTATGGTAGCAAGCATGACTAAAATCTCAGGGCCTTCTCTTCGGGCTTCAACTTTCTGACATGAGCTACCCAATCATAACAATACAAAGAAAATGGTATCTACAATTATTTTGATGAGAAATGCTTCTATACCCGAAACACATAATGTTTCAACATCCTTCCATTGACATGTCCACCAGGAAGCTTTGTTCCATCCATGTCCTTCAAAAAAAAATGCATTATTTCCCCTGTAAGCATGGATTATGTAAGGTTGCATCCATAAATTATCAAATTTTCCATGCTTACCTTTTTTTTCTCTTCTTGAATCCCATTTCAAAACATGTTTCCCTATCTGGAAATCATCAGCCTTAGTTCTTCTGTCATAAATATTCTTGATATTTTCTTGGACCAATTGGGTTTTATTGTGAACTTCTTCTCTTGATTGTTGCATTTGAATTGTTTGATTTATTCCTTTGAAGGTCATTAGGTTCCACCTGCAATTATTGCATCATTTTAAAAATAGATATACCTAAAGAAGTTGCAAAAATAACATCCATTCCATAAATTAATGATATGGAGACATGCCAATTGATTTCTTAGTGGTAAATTTGTCTGCCCATAATGCATTTACCAGTTTTTTATGTCATTATTTCTTGTTACCTTGCAACAATTTTTTTATGATCTTAACCAGAGTTCTGTTGGAAGAGTCTGCTAATCCATTTCCCTAGTAGAGTGTCCCAAGGTTATTTGATATTTGTTGCAAAATTCCACCATATTCTTTGATTTGAGCGTTGTTGCATTATCTGCGATGATTTTCCTAGGACATCCAAATCTTGAAAGAATATTATTTTGATCCAGGTGGATGTTGGTGGCCACCCACCTATCCCATTTGGACCCCCGCAACTATCTCTTTCATTTTTTCAGTTTCCATAATTGTAGCACAATTTACTATTTTTAGCAGTTTTTTTTTCGGGTCCTGAACTTCTGGAGCCGTTTTGAGGCCCTAAAC
>APFE030076267.1:106190-116677 GCA_000404065.3 Pinus taeda | reverse complement strand
AGTTGTAAGCATATTTCAGTGTTTTCCATTAATGAAATGAAGTATTATTTCCACTGCATCTTTGTGTATATGGTTATCTCCGTATTTTATTGCGTTCCTGTTTAACTCCAGATCATATTTTCTAAGAATATAATAATCATTGCATCAGAGGCTTTCCTGGTAGGTATAACTTCAATCCATTTGGTAAAATAATCAGTGGGTGTGAGAATCCATTTGTGTTGGACCGATGAGGAAGGATTAATTTCTCCAATGAAATCCAGACCCCATTTTTTAAAAGCAGTTTCAGCTGATATGGGCTTCAAGGATAAAGACAACAGTTTCGTTTTTCCTTCAAATACATGGCATTGGTGACATGAGGTGACTTTATTATGGACATCAACAAATAAGGTTGGCTAGTAAAAAACATCTCTTAGGATCTTGTTGGTAGTGGTCTTCCGCTACAAGTTTCCTCCACAATCTCCTTCATGAAATTCCTGCATTACTTTATCTGCTTCATCTTTCAACAAGAAATTTAGTAAAACTCCTTCAGCATATTTCCAATACAAATTATTATCTAGGATACAAAATTTCATGGCTTTGAGTTAATAAATCTAGCTTTAGTTTTAGTCAAACCAGGAGGAGCTTGTAAATGATGTAAACCAAAAATAAGGTTTGCATACCAAGGAGAGGTTGCAAAAACCTTTGCCACTTGTGGAGTCACCTGCTCTTTTGGTTCATCAAGTAGAGCTAGAAAATTTATATCCAAAGCATGTAAATTAGATTCAGCCATTAATTTAGCTAACCTCTGACCCTTAATGAGCTTGGTAGGTTTGATTTCAATGTCATATTCCAGGATAATGGCAATCCATTTACCTCTTTTTCCATCAAGATCATTTTGGGTCAGTATGTCTTTTACCACAACATTTGGAACAAAAGCAATTATATTTGAATGAAGGATATAAACTCTAAGATATTTGATTTATTTCACTAAATAAAATGCTTGCTTTTCCATGATGTTGTACTTCAATGGATCATCTCTTAAGGCTTTGCTAAATAAAGCAATAGGTTGTTCATGTCCTTTTTCTATAAGAGAAATACTACAATAGTATGCTCAGAAGTAAATGAGAAAATATTTTGTGAAATCAGGACTAATCAACACATGCGTTTGGGTAAAGGCTTGTTTTACCTTATCAAATGATTGTTTGGCCTCACTGTTCCACTTTACCTCAGTGTCTTTTCTCAACATATTTGTTATATTTCTTAGAAGCTATGTGAGATTTGGAATAAATCTCCTTAGAAAATTGATTTGGCCAATGAAAGAGTGGACTTCCTTTACATTTCTAGGGGGGGTTTATTTTTAAAATATCTTCAATTCTGCTAGGGTCTATTTTGATTCCCTCTTTTGAAATGATATTTCCTAGCAGTTTTTCTTCTTTTAAGCTAAACAATATTTTCTTTGGGTTCAAGGAAATACCAAATCTCCTACATTTTTCAAAGACCCTTCTTAGGTGAAGTAAATGCTCTTCATCTGTTTTTGAAAAAATAGTGATATCATCAAGATATATGACTATGAATCTTCCCATTTCATCTGCAAAGGTAAAGTCCATTAGTCTTTGAAATGTAGTACCAACATTCATCGGGCCAAAAGGCATCTTCACATACATGAAAGTGCACCAAGGTGTAGTAAATGTTATCTTTTCTTGGTCTTTAGGATGTACTAGGAATTTATTGTAACCAGAAAAACCATCTAATAAAGAAATTCTACTAGATCCAACCACCTTCTGCAAAATGTGATCCATCTTAGGCAAAGGTAGTTTTCTTTCAGGGAGGCTTTATTAATTTATCTAGTATTTTTCCTAGTTGGAACTAAGTATTATACCCACTTAGAATATCTTAAAGGTACAATGATCTTGGCATCATACATCCTTTTGACCTATTTTTCAATTAGAGGCAGCAACACTGGGTTGATCCTCCTAAGTTTCCATTTAAAAGGCTTTTGGTCTTCTTTTAAGGGAATCTTATGTTGTATAATGTTGGTGTCATATGATTTCAAATCTTCATAACTCCATGCAAGCACATCTATGAATTCTTTGAACAAGTTTATGTACTTTTTCTTTTCAGCTAGGGGTATGGATCTAGATAATTTAATCATCTTGGGTTCTTGTTCAGTTCCTATGTTACATTCTTCAACTTCAGCTCTAGTATGTTCGATTTTAGGCTTTTGGCTATGCCATTAAAATCAAACAAATCCTCTAAGGGGACTAACCCTCTAGGCAAAACATTGTCTTTCAATTGTAAGATTTATAATTCTTCTTTTTCTTGATCTATTTCTTTCAAATGTAATTTAGCCACATTGTTATGTACACTATCTTCTATGTAAACATCTACATCTATATTAGCACGCTCAAACTGATCTTTTCATTGTAAAAAATATTCAATATACTCATCGTTTCCAAAGACTTGCCAGTATCTGATATTATCTGGTACAGTAGGTCTGTTTTTGACTTTAATAGTATATTGGTGGCTAGGATGATATGTCATTTTATAGATACTAGTTGAAGTACCCATACCATCATCTAGGATGCTTTGACTTATGGGGACCATAAACAAGTTATACTCAATGAAAGATTCAACAAAATCCAAAATAACATTCCTGTAGGCCCTAAACCTTGGGTGTTTGGCAGAGTATTCCCCTTTAATCTCCATGAATTGAAATTCTCTTAGCACCTAGCTTCTTTAAAAGTTGTAACCCTAAAATTAAAGCTTTATATTCAGCTATGTTGTCAGTAGATTGAAATTTTAGCTTATATGAATGGCCTTTTGAGTGACGAGCTTGCGAATTTGAAAGCCATACACCTACCCCTGATCCTTCTTTACTGATATCCCCATCAAAACCTAAATTCCATAAAGGTTCATTTTTTTTATCATGTTCCACCATATTTGTTTTGCATTCCTCAATCTCACACAAATCAGTTTCTGCAGTGGAAATTTGTTCGTGTACATTTCCATCATTGTACAAAATAAAAGAATCCAGGTCTAAATGGACTGAATATAAGGGATAATTGTGGGGTTTATCTCAATTGGTAACCATAAATTTCATTATTTTTTCCCTATATAGTCTCCTCTACTGACCAAACACTAGAATGGTAGCATAGGTCATATCCATTTGAAGGGTCCCTTCCAGTTTAGCTCCCCATGAGCGAGACAGTAACAAATTGTATTTAGGAGGTATATCACCAACAACTATGTCCATTACCAAGCTCTTGGCTGGTATTTGTGTTAAATTGACAAATAAATCCTTAATTAGACCTAGGAATTTTACTTTACTTGAATCAAAATAATACAGATATTTGTATCTTCTAGTGATATCCAGTCACAACTCTGTTTCCATGATTGTGTTGCGAAATTTTTTGTCATGAATGTTTAAACTAAACCTTAGGCATGGTATTGTGAGAAGCCCTTGAGTCAAGCATTGTGTTGCGAAATTTTTTGTCATGAATGTTTAAACTAACGTAAAATGGAGGTACATCTCCATCTTGGAGTTTTCCATCAACTTTAGGCCCAAACAATATTTTTGGTTGATCATCAGATACATTTATTGTATCTATAGCTTCCCCTATATTTAAACATTTCATCACTTGTGATCTATATGCAATTTTATTCATAAGTTCTGTTAGAGGAATGGATATTTTAAGTTTTTCCAATTCATGTTCTATATTGAATGATGTTTGAGTTTTTCTTAAATTGAGGACATCTTGTTTCTCAACCAAATCCTTTTGGGAAATATCTTTTTGTTGGCTAGCAGAGGGACTATCAATTTGAGTTGATTTAATGATAGTATCAGATGTTTTTTGGTTTGGATCATCTACTTTCTTTTTAGAAAGAATGTCAAGATTTTTTTTAGTGGGGGTATCAACTGCCTTTTTATTTGGAGTATCAACATTCTTTTTAGTACGATTATTGACTGTTTTTCTACTCCTTAGGTTATATTTCCTATGGATTTACATAATTACATTTTTGAAACCTTTCTTATAATCTTTTGATTCCTCAAGATCTACTTCATCTTGTGACAATAGAAAAAGGTATTTTCCTCTTCAGTAAGAAATGTAGAATCATTATCATTTACTCCCATTAAATTGATCTGAGTATCATTCAGGTCTTTAGCTATTTCTCCCTCCTCATCTGTGTAGTTCTCTTGAAATGGACCTACTAATCTGGACCTTTTTGTTCTTTTGTTTGATCTAGGGTGGATTTCTCCTAAAATTAGGATTTCTAATTTGGGGAGTAAGTTGGTTTTCTCTAGGAGGGGCCCTATCAGTTATACTTATATTATCCATCATCCTCTCCATGGTTCTAAGTAGATTATCTATTTTGTAATTAGATGGATAGGAGGAGGAAGGTTTCTCCTTGATAGTAACCCTTCTTTCAGTTTTTTATTTTTCTTTTTTTCGCTAATAAATTAGCCTCGACTTTAAGGGAATTACCTTGCATTTCCTTTAAAGTAGTTAGGTCTATCTCTCTTAGAGGATATGCCATATCCACATCAAATCCTTCAGGGAAATTGATAAGGGCCAAGCCCGAAGGAGGTTTACTAGTAGGTGGAATTGCATTATAAACTTTATTAAACCTATCACAATATTCTTCCACAATTTCATTAGGTCCTCTTTTTAATTTTTTATATTCATTCAAGATTTGAAGAGGATTCTTTTTTGTTTCCCACCTATTTAAGAATGCTTGATGAAAGGCATGAAGATCATCTATACTAGTTGTTGTTAAATTTTTGAACCATTTTATTACCTCTCCACCCAAAATTTGAGAAAAAAGACTCATATTTACATTAATTTCATCCACCTCCTGAAGATCGAATAAATCATTCATTTTATCAACATGTTGTTGTGCAGTGACGGAACCAGTGGCATCAAATTGAGGAATTTTGGTTTGATAATCTTGGGGCATAGGATGCAATTGTCCAGGTAAGACCAAGGGAGCATAACGAGAAGCCATGTTGGTTTGACTAATATGTGGTCTTATGGGAGGTATATATTTTTGAGTTTTTAAAATAGGTTGGGTCACTATCTGTGATAGTATTGGAGATGTAGTGGAGATTATAGAAGCGGTGGGACTAATTGATGCAGGATGAACAGATTGAGAGGAAATAGAAGATGTTGCAACAGTCAGGGAAGAAATTTCCACATATTGTTTAATTTAGGCTTCCTGTACAACATGATCAAGTATTGATACTAGATATTATAACTTATCAAAGTTTTGGTGTGTTTGTTGATCCAAATATGGTTCAACGGTTTGACTTGCAGATATATAGGGTTGTAGTAAGGATTGATCAATTAATGTTTCATCCACAAAAAATTTAGACTTATTCCTAATCAAAATATGTTCAAATGGAAAGCCAAACTGAATATCCAGTATAGTGACAATTTTTTCTGGAAGAGAATTTTCCCTAGATAGGGGATTGTTACTTCCTTGAATTTCAGCTAAACTTCTTTTCCTTATCAAATTTTCAAGGTCATCTAAGATCTTGGGGGTTTCTAGATCAGGATGTGATATGTTTTAAACTATTTTTGGATCCAAATCTTAAATTTCAAACACACCACTCGATTATTTACACAGTTTACAACCTCTAAACCTTTATTTCCAAAATTTGAATCATTACTTTTCCTTAAATAAAGTTTTCTGAACTAGGGAAATGAATCTTGTAAAAATGAAAGTTTGTTAATCCCCAATGGAGTTGCCACTATGTTATCACTCTGTAATTTCTAATGTTTCTAGAGAAACTACAAAGGTAACCACCAAAACCACTTTGGAAGCTGGGATCTAGCCTTGCTAGCTTCAGAGAGGGATCTCTCTGTAAAATTTAGATTTGTTTGTTTTCAGATCTTAGGCTAGTTATAAAGTTTAAGGTTTGTTTTGTGAATTGTTTTGAATTGTATGGTTGGTTTATTTCTATATTACCATTTGGATATGGAGTTTGTTCCTTAAAGCATGGATCTATTTCAGTATTTTACAAATAGATTTCACAAGGCGAGGTAGCCAAACTAATTGGATTATTTATTTTTTAGTGAAATGAATAAGACGAAGAGAAAGGATTTCAATTAAGTAAAGAGAAATTAAGAATTATTTTACTTAATATTAGTTGAAAACATTAAAATTATTCATAGCTAGAATCATAGTGTACATTGTTACAGGAATAAGTACCCTAGGGCTTTGGTTTAGAACCCCAACAGAGCAAGAGTAATCTACAACAAGAAACACGCATACAACTCAGGCAGGATTCTTAAATAAACAAACTATGTAAGGATGAACATACCCAGATGTCCTTCGTTTGGGTAGTTCCAACTGCGTTCAGACCCTCTGCAACTCTTGACGATCTTTGAATATGTAAAATCAAGCAATTCGCGCATACATAGCAGCATATAGATGAAGCATTTTAATGAAATCAACTTTATATCACATAAGTAAGATGATTAGTTATACATCGAAATGACATTCATACATGAGTTACAACAACATCTGATGCATAAACATTGTCAATCTCAGGAACAAGACAATGTTTCTTTTTATTGTAGAAAACTATAATAAACACGGAAAGAGTTCACCTGCGTCTTCTTCTTCTAGATCCAAGCGGAACTGTCCTCCGAATCCATCCAGTCCGAGTCTTCAATGGCCTCCTTTCATAACCAATACCATGATATCTCAAGCAAGTGGGAGAATATCAACACTCAAGGAAACAAGGGTTTCCTGAACTTCGGGAAGTGCTTGAAGCACAGGGATACGGACTTGGTCAGGGGATAATCTCAGTATAGTAATTCTATCTCTTCTCTCCTCCTTAAGGCCTTCCCATATAAGTCTATTTATACTTCTCCCAATTAGTTTTTTAGCTGGAGAACAATTGGGAAACAGTTAGGCCACGGGTATTAGGAGGTAATCAACAGGTAAAACCCGTGAAATCCACCCATAATTAAGGAAATTTAATTTTTTTAAGTGTTTTAACACATATATGCGGGTTGGGCATTGATTAACCCGCGTGTACACGCTTTTATCACATGGAAAAGTAGCATACAGGGAGTAAAACATTGTTTTTAAAATATTAGGACCAAGTCTGGAAGGAGGGGTTTCCCTAGGCCATAAACCAAGCATCACAAATACCAAGTATGATATTTGGAGTTATAACAGATGCCCCCTAATATATGAGGTCAGAAGGGGTACATGATGGTCGAAATGTATTAAGTATATGGAAAGGAAACCTGTCGAAACTGAGAAGGACTTCACCAGATTTCAGCCTGCCAAGCCATCAAAAGAAGATTAGAAAGAAATAGTTGTCTGAGGCGAGCATACCCATGCTTAGAGAAAGTAAATCATGTCCGCATATCAAGTACAAGCGGATCCACTATGTATACAAGTATAAAGAACTGAAAGTACATAATGGATCATCTGATCGTGATCGAACAAGTACATGTCTAAATATCACATATAAGAAGATGATCAAGGAAGCTGAAAGATAAAGCTGATCACTGATGTCAAAAGATAATCCCAATAGTACCAAATGAACATGATGGAATAAGATGATACTACATCGCAACTCAGATGCCAGCATATAAGATGTCGTTGTGAAAAACTGTAACATATAATGTGGATGGTGTCAACTAGCAGCAACAGGAGCAACTGACAAGTGAACCAAAGAATGTTGATGCAACCTGACGTCTTCACCGACCGCTGTGGTACATTTCTACACAATGGAAATAAATGATCTGAAGTCGACCATGTGAGAAATTGTTTGATTACCGGTCATTGATGTATACCGTTAACAAACGCGAGACTACTCATTGATAATGATAATGAGAGTCAAGGTACCCTGTACAATCTAACAAGTGCGAAAAAATGAGTTGAGGTCGAACACCTGGAAGAATCTATCAATCAGGGGACAATGATGGTTTCCCACTGTTGAGAACGAAGGAATTTTCCACTGATGACTGCAAACCCTAAGGTACTTCCATATGGACTCTAGATCTTTGTCCCAGAGCAATGAGCCATAGTCAATAGGAAAAGATCCGCTAGAAGGAAGGCATTAAGGCATCCTTCATTAATCTAGTGCGAGTGTAACCCGTAGGCCAATAATGTGGAAGGAATCAGATGAAAAAGATGTAGTAATCCAACCGAAGCACGTTTCCGGCGTACACAATATGCAGCTAGCGCACAATAAAAACCCTCTGAATCAACTAATAATGAAAGCTGACATAGAGGTGAGGAATCCACCAATAGGGTCAAATGGAAACCAAGGAACTGCATGAATCCCAATGTGTGATAATGAAAGCTGATGTCGAACACAAGGGAAACCACTCAGCGAAAGACCCATGATATTGATTGATGCTAAGCACAAGGCGACCTATCAATAATGAAAATAGGGCCAGGGTGTGGCTCTACGCCTGCCGTCAGAGCAATATGTCGTCATCGATAAGGACAAGACCCGCTAGCAAGAAGTCAATGGAGACCTTCTCAAACCGGCACAAGCAAAGGACCAATATAACTGATGCGATGACAAGCATGACACTGAAAACCAGGGATGGCCAACTGAAAAATGGGTCAAGAGACACTGCAGAGAGGCCAACTCAGGTTTACTTCCCTTGAACAAAAGCACGACTCAATGATGACTATGTGGCAGCATATGATAACTCTGTATAAGTTCGTCATGCAAGAGGCACAAGCGAACTCTCCATATGATTGGAAGAGATAACCAATCGAAGGAGAACTGACTCAATAGCAAGGTTAAGGCGTGCCTAAGTCAAACTAAATCTCATCCAAAATGGAGGAGAGACTTTCTTTTGAGTGCTTTGTTCAAGGGCGACACGACTGACTCTAGTTGCCAACAATATATGGAAATGTTGTCTCGTTCCCGCTTTTTTGTCTTTTTCTTTAAGCTGGAAAAAGAATAAAAGAATGCTATAGTACAGTGGAAAGAACAAGTGTCAATGAAACAGATGATCTAGTTCCTGGAATAGGAACAATCCTATGCTCAATTCAGGGAGGCGAAACTGGTCAGGGACACTCACGTTCCTCCACGGATCAAAGGGTGTGAGTTGCAGAAGCTAAGTGATTGCAGGTTTAAGTTTGCAAAATACATGGTCAAATAAGTGGCTTAAACATGAGTCCAAGTGAAGTCGACTCAAGGCCAAAAGATGCAAATAGTCAATGGTCATGGGACCAAAAAAGATCTCGAAGAAGTGTCCAAAATGCCTTGGAAAAACAACCTATTCCTGACAATCCAAGCTCAAAAGTTAAAAGATTCATGAGACGAAAAAAATCAAGTTTTGAAAAAATTTGACAATTTCAAAGCTATAAAATGACCTTTTTACTCACCATTTGTGCCATTTGTGTTGAGAGCAAAAGTTGTGGAGAAAAAAGAGCAAACTTGGCCCCCAAAAAATTGGACCGTTCAAATTGGATCAAAATCATCAAGTAACCCTAAATTCAAGCTTGCATTACTTTGTGATTGTTTTTAGAAATTTTTATTAAGGCTTGACCATAGGAATTTATGTTAAAAATTTCAACTCAGCGTATACGCGGGTTGGATGTTATCAACCCGCATATACGAAGGCCCTACATGAAACTGCTTGTAAAAGGAACTCGCATATACGCGGTTTGAAATTTAAATACAAAAATCTAATGGTTGAAACTCATTTTTTTTTTAGGATGACAATCACATGGAGAGAGAAGGAGCATACCACAATTGATAATGAAGTTATGAATGATCAACAAGCATTAGATGCATTGAGGGGATGTGGCTTGTTGAAAATATTCAAAATGCCCAACATGAAAGCCAACACTCGTCTACTTGAAATGCTAATCCACTATTGGAGTGTCGAAGATGATGCATTTATGTTTGATCGAGTGCCCTTGCGGATAGAGGTGGAAGATATTTACTTTTATCACTGGCCTCTCTCGGAGAGGAGAAGTTGTGCATTCGACTGGCCGGACACGAGGTAGTCTTTCAATAGAAAACTACGTACACATATATTGTTTTGGGCATCGGGAAAAAATTGGAAGTCAGATTCAAATAAAACATGTGGAGAGCTTATCCCTGAGGATTCTACTGTTCACCATAGTCGGGATAAATAGATCAACCTCATTGCACCAAGCTTCACGAGTATCCATGAGCTTGGTCGTGGAGTGCCTCACCACTGTTTTTTATTGATGTCTCTTCTTACCAATATGAAGAGCCAATTGTCCTCTATTCAAAAAGGGTAGACCAAAAATTTCGGATATGGGACTATTTTATGTTCCTTCTTCAAGAAGGTGCCTGGGCTACGTCCCAAGGTATCAGTCTCTATCAGCAGCCCCCAATATCCTCAGATGGGAAGGTGGGCCGATTTGATGAAACACCTTGGAGGCGGGACGTGCCGAGGACTACTTTTGATAATGAGTTATTCACCCGGCGAGAACAAAAAATCATCGATGTGGACGACTATCCCTATGCTGGTATGGATTTCCGAGGAGAT
>APFE030076267.1:92818-103019 GCA_000404065.3 Pinus taeda | reverse complement strand
GTCATTTCATGGTAATGTTAAAAATTTAAGTAAAAGGATGAAAATGAAAAATAAAGTAGAATATCACTTTTACTTTAAGAATTTAACATTACCATGAACTGCATATCAACACTAGGGCAAAAGTTCGCTTTTATAACTTTAGACAGGCATCTGGAAGCAACTAGAAGTCACTAGGCTAACGTAAGAATAGATTAGAAAACAAATTAAAAACAATTAAAAAAAAACACAAGTAAATGCTGAAACGTCGGTTGTACGGCCATGAAACGCGTTTTAGGCCGTACTGGCTACGTTTCAGTTTCGTGAAACATGGCAGTACGACCTGAAACGCGTTTCAGGGCCGTACCAAACGTGTTTCAGCGTTTCGTACCCGTTTCTGTATGGAAACGCCCTCCTGCCCCACGTTTCCTGCAACCTAGGTCTAGCCACATTGACATGAGAACTCATCATGAAAACATTTGAGGAAATGTCCCCTTCCTAGTTGCCCCCTGCAAAGGTACCATGGTTTGAGTTCGCGCCAGCAAGCAACTGTTGCCCTTGGGGGAAAGGGTTAGTTAAGACAACTTGGGAGCTAGAAGACCCTTGCTACACTAACAAGTGTTGAGCATCTTGAATTTTTGGGTAGAGATGAGTCAAATGATCTCCACTGCACAACTTGCATGGAAATTTAACCTTTCTCTTAGACTCATTTCTACCCTCGTTGGCACCATTGTCAGGCTTGTTCGCATTACCCTTCCCTTCCTTATTCTTCTTTTTACCCCGTCCCTTCTTCTTCCCATTGGATTGTTGATTTCCTTTGGGGTTAGAGGCCTGAATGACATTTATGGAAGAAGGTTGGGAAGGTGAAGGAGTAGACGATGCAGCCTGGTTAGAAGAAGTAGTTTGTAGAGACAACTGTTGCAAATCGTTCAAAAGGTTCACCGTATTTGCATCAACCGATCCAACTATACCATCAGCATGAGGGCTTGGCTTCGGTTTGGATACATCAACCGTGGATCTAGGAGCATCAGGTAAGATTTTCTGAAGAGTCCCAGACTGAGAATATATCAATTCTACCTATTGGGCACAAAAGGTAGCCTACTCTTCCGAATACACTCCGGACATAGAAACATCCTTGGAGATCTCGGGTTGTAATGATTTTAAAAACCATTTGAGACGAAATTCTGATGGAATTTCGGCTTTGTAATCCTTTTTCTCCGTCTCCATTCCTGGATATGATCCGAAATGTGAGTAGTCGTGTCCTGATGAAAATTGGCTAGAAGCTCAATTCTGGCTTCGTAACGGACAGGCAACTGAAAATGGTTTAAGAAAATGTTAGCCAAATCAACGAAAGAAGTAAAGGTTCCCCCTGGCAACTCTATATACCACTTAGCCACATTCCCGGTTAAGGTGCACTGAAATAACCTCAACCTGATCGAATCATCGATCAAGGAGTTGGATGAGCACCATAAAAATGGAACGTGGTTACATGGTCGCCTGGGTCTTCACCATTCTTCCCTTCGAGTTTTGAATATTTGATGGAAGTTTGGTTGGGACCGGAGACCAAGCCGGATTGTACCTAATTGGATCGTTTGTCAACTTAGTTAAGTCTGGCAGATTAAGCGTGGCCAGAAAAGGAACTCGTGAAGGACCTTGGGGATTCCACCCAGATTGGGCGGGGTTCGCAAATGTCTAAAAAGAATGACCTAGATTTTGAAAGGCACCAGGTTTCCTAACGTAACTAGCAGAACCTACTGGACCAAAAGGTGATCCTTGTGGTCTAGCGAAATTTGGAGTTTGACCAACTCCAGCCAAAAATCCTCTGTAACCGGTAAAGTTTCCCCATAACGAAGTATTATAAGGAGCTGAAAATCCCTGATAAGGGTTCCAAGCCTTAGCCAAGGGTGGAAAACTTTGAAATGAATTAACTGAGGGATACGGCACATTCCCTTTTTGGCCGAAAAACTAATTCCTAGCTCCTATCCCACTAACTGCAGGGTTTGTCCAACTCTGAAAGGGATTACTGCCTTGACTTGTAAAAGGAAAAGGCATAGACCCTACTATCAGATTGGAATGTGGTATGTGACCACTTCCAAATGGGAAACCATGAAAAGAAGCCAATCCACTCATCATGGATGTGGAGGCGGTTGATGGTACATTCAATGGAACTGAAGGAATACCTTGAGAGGGCATTTCAAAAGGGAAAAATCCAAAACTAGATGCATTAGCTTGATGTTAAATTGGAAACTAGGGCCAAACTCCATGTGGGTCAGCTTATTTATGGAAGCTGATATTTTTATTGGATCCCTCTCATCAAGAGGAGTAGGATTGATCCAAAGATCATCTTATTCTGATAAGTATTTATGGATATATGAATTTATTTTGATTATGTAATTATTATCAAGCCAACCAGCACTTGAGTAGGCTCCAAACCCCAATAGACATGTCTATTCATCACCTACACGTTAGTATAAATAGAAGAGGATTTGAAGTCATTTGGCACTCACCTCAAGTGATCTCCTCTCCACGTCTTGGGTTTTTGGAGAAGGAGATACATTATGAATTACGTTGGCCTAATATGATGATGCCCTAATGGATAACGCAAGAAATGGATATTATATGTGAAGGGTAGCCGCAGTGGACTCAATGTTGTAATGAAGGAACTTACCACTATGCACAGTCATGCAAACTTAACGCAGTCATGGCAGCAACTATGCTGGCAAATGAATACATGTTGGGCATAGAGATTAATACGTAGGCATGATTCATGGGGACAGTCATAGTCTATGGTGACAACCAGCCCTAGCTGCAGGTCAAGCCCTCATCACAGCACAAGGAGAAATATACGCAGCACATAAGTATTGAATGCAGTCAAGGCAGCAAGGTAAGAAACACATTGGAACTCAGTCATATACATGTAAACGCAGTCTTATACATGGAACACATACATGTAAATGCAACGCAGTCATAACGATATATTGAGTTCGCAGGATAGCCATGAAACACTAGACAGTCATGATACGCTAGGAAGTCTTAGTGATATACCACGTAGGTCAGATGATATAGAATGCAGTGATATGATATACCACGCAGATATATAAACGCAGGCCCTCGACCTGACAGCATGGTAACACACAATATATACACTGGGGTGATACAAGTTATACGTTGTGTATGTATATGGACAGTGATATGTTGTATATGAAGACTCATATATGCTGACCTATGCTCATATACGCAGGAAAATCTGCAGTACAACATATATACATGGTAAGATATATGCAGGTTATGGCAATAAATATCTATGCAGGCAAAAGGACGTATTATCATAAGGATGTAGCTATGATATAATGTATATGGGCAGCACAATGATACATGGAGCAGGGGCAGTAACATGATGTATGAGATCATGTGCATGGGTAGCACAATGATACATGGACCATGGACATCACCATGATGAGTGTAATCATAAGCATGGGCAGCTTGATGATGAATGAGACCATGGAAAATGCAGCATGAAGATGCGAACAGCTCAGTCATCTAGGTCCAACACTATGATAGGGTAACATGGTGCTACATGGTAAGGTGCGGCAAATAGGCAAGATGCAACACTACGATAGGTGAAGCCGTCACCTTGAAGAATCAGTTGAAGCAGAATGTCTTCAACTGATCCCATCGTTATACGAAATAATCTATGCTAGATCTAGATAAGTCAAAGTGTTGACTTCTGTTATAAATGTACTATCTCTCTCTCTCTCTTTCTCTGTTGAACTTTGAAGAACATAAAAAAAGAATTGATCAAGGGTTTCCCCACACATTGTGGGGTTTGTCCCTGGCTAGCGCCACATCTTGTGTCCTCTTGTCTTGGCTTGTCTTCTGTGATCTATATTTATGTTCTATTTGTAGTTTACTTTATGCTAATGTGATTGCTAATATGGAAAAGAAATTAAATAAATTGCTCTAGCATAGAACATACCTAAAACTAACACTTGAGAACTTCCACTCATCGACGGAATGGAAGTAGACCCAAATAAGGATGTGTTGGGAGTGTTAGAAGGGATGGAAATAGTTCCTCCCCCTTGCACAGATATGGGAGTCTGCATGCTCGCAACGCTCGTGGTGGATGCCATGCTTCCAGCAGTGGTCATCGAAGAGATAGATATCTATGGACCTGGGCTCAAAGGCCTCTGAGTCGGAGTTCCAACTTATAGCAATACGTCTGGATGATCAGGAGGGAGAGGAGAATTCAGAGCTGTAATCGACTCTGAAAGCTCTTCTACTTCAATACTATCTTCTGAATGGAAGAGTACTCAAGAAAGAACTAGCGTGTTCCTCTCTAACTCTGTAGTAGTACCAGGTCTATCTTGTAAACTAATGCCCCCAAGCGGAGGATCAATCTCCGATGCACCTGCTACCACTGGTTGAAAACCACTGGCAGAATCGCTCCTACGCCTTCTAGAAGAAGGCTCTAGACTCGCAGGTGAAAGCCCACGAAGTCTACGGGACCGTCAAGATGGTCGGTCAGCCACTTTGAATTATTTTTATAAGATCTACTTAAATACTCAAGAAAATTAAAAGCTAGGCTGACTAGGAGCACAAAACACACACTAAAAATGTCCCTAAAGAGATCAGCAAGCAAACAAATTCCAAGTATTTCCCCTCCGGGTGATTAGGACCGGAAACCAAAATACAAGAAAGTTAATAATAAGGACCTTCCGAAAATAGACTGGGGTAATTACGCCTCAGGTCTACTAGCGAAGGTATCAAAGGTATTTATGCTAACCTCCATACAACAGCCTTTGTCGGTGCAAGCCCCCAAGCTTCACAAGGGTGCCCTCTAGAAGTATTGTTGAACGTGATACAATGTCAACCTCAGGTGCCATGGGATTCCCCTCTGTAGCCACCTGTGTATATCCCTAGGATAGGCAACTAAAGACACCAACTCGTATCAGAAGCCGGGCGGAACAGTCATGAGGTAGGATACAACAAGTAAGAGAGGGGGTATCTCTCATCCTTATCTTCATGAACCCTAATGATTAACTCCCAGTCATGGATCTTTCCCGGTCTCCCTAACGCTATTGGATTTCACTCTTTAGTCAGACTTCTATGTTTTACAATTTAGAGTGGCCTTGGAGAGTTTACTCTCCTCTCGCCTTACCTAAGGCCCTAAATAAACCTAAAACTTGTTGGTGTATTCTGATGACAATACAAAAAGTTCTAGTTTGTTTTATTAAGCGCTTGATTTTAAGTGGTTGTTCTTTTAAGTCAAAGGGACAATATGGAAATGAAGCCGATGGTCGTTGTATGGTGCAAAAGAAATTAATGAAAAACTAACTTATATGAAATTCACTTGTTTTTTCTTCGATGAAAAGCAATTTCTACTTGGATTCTAAGAAACTTCTACAAAGCAAAAACTTTTTCCTTTTCTTTTCTTATAGCAGACTTCACACTCACAAAAACTAAAAAGACTATTGATGCTTTAATAATGCAAAACTACCCTAATGCAAGGTGTACATGATAATAAAAGATTCTAGATTACTCTAAAAAGAAATGAAAGCAATTGTTTAAAACTTTTAATAAGCCAACTTAAGTGTTTGAAAAGAATGCAAGTTTCAAATACAAACTTTCATCCAAATAAGAAAGGCAAAGCTCGAAAAATCGCAATTCACTTTCAAAAAACAAAAGAAACCAAAATCAAACTCGGCAAAAGAAAGCAAAAACAATGTTTTTTAAGAACTTATCTTTTTCAAGAAACAATGAAAACAACTTTTCAAAAGCACTCAAAATGCCACTAAAGACTTGTAACAGCCAAAATAAACATGTAATTAATAAACTAAATTCAAACTATGAATAGTGCTTACCTGTGCTTACCTGTGGTAGAAGTAGGCTTAGCGCAACAAGGTTTTGGGGACGAATCTCCACCCAACCATAGGCTCAATTGTGCAAAGATTTGCTACAACTAGCCACCCCCGAGCCCTCAATCAATGTACTATTGCTAGTGACTCCTAAGTCTTAGAACACCATTCTCCCAAGAGAATGAGAGATAGAAACTTGGAAATACGGAATGCCTCCCATCCTCCTCACCCTCTAATAAATAGAGCAAACATTGGATGGGAAACCACATGTACACACTCCATGTGTCTACATGAGACTTTCTTTTAGCTTTCTTGTTTTATTTCTTTACTTTTCTTTTGATTTTTAGCCCTCAATCAACGTACTACTGCTCCTATGTCTTAGAATACCATTCTCCCAAGCGAATGAAAGATAGAATCTCGGAATGATGGAATAACTAGTAAATATCTTAGACAATGAATTTCACCAGAATTTCCTTGTGGAAGAAAGAATATATAGCGAGAGATTAAGACCCAAGATGATGAGGCTCATGTGAAATTTAACGGTGTACTTAGATGATTATACCAATGGGTAAATGATCATCTACCTAGCAGAAAGAAGTGGAAATGATTATTGAAAAATAATTGACAACTTGAGGAAAACATATTAACGATGTTTCATGATATCATGGTAGGAAGATAATGATGTACATATGGTTGTTATAGTGATAATGTATCCATATGATAATAGTGGTATGCATAGGTATTATGACGTATGTCAAGGTATATTGACATATTCATTTATTAAGTGATGCTAGGTATTTAATGTTCAATACTCATGATGGATATCATATGCATAACGTGGCATAGGAATTATG
This sequence comes from Pinus taeda, assembly GCA_000404065.3. Taxonomy (NCBI): domain Eukaryota; kingdom Viridiplantae; phylum Streptophyta; class Pinopsida; order Pinales; family Pinaceae; genus Pinus; species Pinus taeda. The sequence continues at coordinate 96,334 of APFE030076267.1, read as the reverse complement.
ATGCTATAATATGAGGATTTTTGACATGTGGTTCATTTATGTGAAGTCATGATATGTCTTTGATATAACTATGTTAATGGTATAACTGAAGCATGTGATAGTTGCATACAAATTTATGACATGCATAAGCATGCAATGCGTTAGTACTCTTAATATTACGATTAACAATAATAAATGTTCTTATGATGACATGCACGACTTGGCATGTGGATTATTTCCTATGATACTATGATGGTATGGCTAATGAATTGGTTGCATGTTGAGGTGTGATGATTCACAGGACTCCACAAATGGGCTGAGAGGGCTGGTTTATTTGATGATCTCGTGCTAGCCCATACGCACGAGGGAGAAAAGTAACACCATATGGGCTGGGAACAAAACTCAATTAACACTACATATGCGAGTGGTTCCTTTGTCTTGTGTATAGCTCTTGATGGATAGCTCTTCAAGGGCTATGGGACCATCTTGAGGAGGCCAAGTGCCTAATGTTGTAGGCTAGGTCCCTGTTATAGGATTGGGATGCCGAAGTCTAGAAGGGATGTAAAGGACTTCGATGCCTAGGGTTGTGTGCCTTAGTAGTTGTGGGGGGAGTGGGCCAGCCTTGCGAGATGCCCGGAGTCATTGAGTACTGTACTGAATTCCTGCTTTGGGACAGATGAGGTCTGAGTCAGGCACGAGCCTTGGGGCCAGCCTTGGACTAGGATACAGACTGGGTCAAGCTTATGCCTGGTGCCGAAAGTGGGAAAAAGGACAGAGATTCCTTGAGATTTCCCGGGGTGTTGGGGACTTTCGATCCCTGTTGGTTATACTAGTTCAGCAAAGGGTGTTGGCAACATGAAGTAAATAAAATAATAAATAATAAATAATTCAACTTAACTTCGAGACAAAGATCCTTAAAGTGGGAGAGTATGTAATATCCCTCCCCGTAATAATAAATAATAATAAATAATAAATAATAAGAATAATAAATAAAAATCATAAATAAAAATGAAAATAAAATATATAAAAAACAATAAAAAGAAAATAAATAATAAAATAATAATAACCATACTAAAGCTCTAAATAAGAATAAATAAAAATAAAACAAGAAAACTAACAAAAAGAAGAAAATAAAACAAGAAAGCTAAAATTCAAAAGAAAATTAAAGAAATAAAACAAGAAAGCTAAAAGAAAGTCCCATGTAGACACATGGAGTGTGTACATGTGGTTTCCCATCCAATGTTTGCTCTATTTATTAGAGGGCGAGGAGGATGGGACGCATTCCATCTTTCCGAGTTTCTATCTCTCATTCTCTTGGGAGAATGGTGTTCTAAGACATAGGAGTCACTGGCAGTAGTACGTTGATTGAGGGCTCAAGGGTGGCCAGTTGTAGCAAATCCTTGCGCAATTGAGCCTACAGTTGGGTGGAGAGTCGTCCCCAAAACCTTGTTGCAATAAGCCTACTTCTACCACAGGTAAGCACAAGTAAGCACTATTCCTAGTTTGAATTTAGTTTATTAATTACATGTTTATTTGGCTAGGTAAGTGCCACTTTGATTTAAATTTAATGTTAATTAGAAAGCTAATTAGATAATTATTTTGGGTTGTTACAAGACTCAAATACCGAAAGCAAAGTATAAGGAAACTTTGTAAGTTACCAATTCGACACGAATGAAAACTTGAACAAAAAACGGTTTCAACTTGCACTAAACGATCCAAAAGCAGCAAAAGAGCTTTGAGAAACTAACCAAGAAGTCAAGAAAGAAACACTTTCAAATTCATCAAAAAGAAACTTTCAAAAACCAAGAAAAGGTATAAGGCCATGAAATAACAGAAAGCACAGCGAGTAGACCAATAATGAAGTTTGACACAAAGATTGAAAACAATCTTGTGTTCTGGAAGACCAGAACAATCAAGAACCTCTATAAGAAGTCTTGTTTGTTCAAACACAAATCATAAAACTCACTCAAAAGAAAACCTAGGCTAAAACTTTTCAAAGCAGAAAAGAATTCAAAACAGTAAGCTCACTAAATAATTAAATTCTAAAGACAGAGACTGACCACTCAGAAACCAAACAGACCAATAAACAAATCTTTCTACGCAGAAAGATTTGAAAAAATCATGCAAAAAATGGTATATGCAATTGTGTTCCAGCACAAGTGCATGTACACACGCTTCTGACAAAAGAAACTCGCGTATATGCGGTTTCACTTCACAGAAACAAGCGTGTGTATGCTACTGTAAACAGGAAAAGGTGCGTATATTGAGTTTTGCAAGAAAAATAAAAAACAAGGCCTGATTAAAAAGATTAGACTTGAGGTCTGAGTTCATACAGGAGCAGGGAATACTGTCACAGCAAGCAAACCAAGAACTAATCCCTAATTGACACTGAACAACCCAAACTAGGAATAACAAGATTGTTATCCCTAGTGGAGTCGCCAATTCTATTACGGGAATAAGTACCCTAGGACTTTGGGTTAGAACCCTAGTAGAGCAAGAGTATTCTACAGCAAGAAACACGCATACAACTCAGGAAACATGCTTAAATAAACAAACTATGTAAGGACGAACATACCTGGATGTCCTTCATTTGGGTAGTTCCAGCAGGGTTTAGACCCTCTGCAACTCCTGACGATCTTCGAATTTGCAAAATCAACCAATTCGCACATACATAGCAGCATATAGATAAAGCATTTTAATGAAATCAACTTTATATCATATAAGTAAGATGATTAGTTATACATCGAAATGACATTCATACATGAGTTACAACAACATTTGATGCACAAACAAGGTCAATCTCAGGAACAAGACAGTGTTTCTTTTATTGTAGAAAACTATTATAAACACGAAAAAGAGTTCACCTGAGTCTTCTTCTTCCGAATCCAAGTGGAACCGTCCAGTCCCAGTCTTCAACGGCCTCCTTCCATAACCAATACCATGATATCTCAAGCAAGTGGGAGAATAGCAACACTCAAGAAAACAAGGGTTTCCTGAACTTGGGGAAGTGCTTGAAGCACAGGGATACAGACTTGGTTAGGGGATAATCTTAGTATAGTAATTTTATCTCTTCTCTCCTCCTTAAAGCCTTCCCATAGAAGTCTATTTATACTTCTCCCAATTAATTTTTTAGTTGGGAAACAGTTGGGCCACGGGCATTAGGAGGTAATCAACAGGTAAAACCCGTGAACTCCGCCCATAATTAAGGAAATTTAATTTTTTTAAGTGTTTTAACATATATATGCCGGTTGGGTATTGACTAACCCGTGTGTACATGCTTTTATCACAGGGTCAAAGTAGCATACAGGGAGTAAAACATTGTTTTTAAAATATTTGGACCAAGTCTAGAAGAAAGGGTTGCCCTAGGCCATAAACCAAGCATCACAAATACCAAGGGTAATATTTGGAGCTATAACATACATCTAAACAAATTCTATTCTTCAACTTTCTATTGAATAATTTAGATTAAGAAACAAATGTGTATGGTAAACAAAGAAATATAAACACATAAAATGATAGAGACACTTCACCAACAAT
>APFE030076267.1:81468-92502 GCA_000404065.3 Pinus taeda | reverse complement strand
AAAAAAAAAAAAAACCCAACCCATAATACTTTAAAAGGAGAAGTATTTATAAGTTTATTTACAAAATATCCTATCAAAACCGAATAGGATGTAATATAGGAATTTCTAAACTAAACATATCTCTAATCACAAAAATATAGGAAAATTTAAACTTCTTCGGTGGCTAGCGCTATAGTTGTGGAATCTGTGTTGAGGCGGCCTTTGACTTTTACAACATTGTCTCTCGTGTTGGCTGGAGAAGAATTGATTGTTTACTGAAGTAACTTGAATAGCTTTCCCACCTTTCTTCTTTTGGAATTGACAATTTGAGTAACCTCCTATAAACTTCGTATAATTCTTTATATTTGGCAAAGGTGGGCTTGGTAATGAAAATTTATTTGACTTCCTGTTGTATGTAGAAATCAAATTCTAATGCCTGTAAGAAATCTATCTTTGTTATAGTTCCCTTTATTCCTGCAAATTTTGTGTTGTCCCTGCAAATAGGCATCATATTCTGAGTGTAATCAGGAAATGTTATTAACTTGTCATTCAATACCAGCAAACTTGGAAGTCCCTTTTGATTGAGGACCTTAAGCTTGTTAAAAAATCTTTGGACACCAATCTCCAGAACCTTGCATTTCTTCTTCTTTAACTGCAACATAAGATTTATTTTGGTTAATATTTTCTTAACCTCCTATATGGTCTCGGTTTTGTCTTCTATTCGCATATATTCCAACTCACATCTGTTTTTAGAATTCAAAAATGAAATTAGCTTTGTGGCTTCAGTAGGCTTGTCTCCTAGCTTTCCTCTAATTTCCTGAATGGCTTCTTAGGGTTTCTGAATAAACTCCTTCTGCTAAAAAATGATTTGTATTAATGGCCAGATCTCTGTCATTCACTGGTTGATATCTATCAATATATTTTCCTTGGCATGAGCTAATGTATGAGCCATGGTAGATTCCTTTTCCATTTTTTGTATCCTTTACATCAATCTCTGGGATTTATCTATCTCTATTGATTGATAACTTTCAATTATCTCTTTTTGTTCTTGTAGAATCCTGACCTGTGTTTGTAGTTTCTTGATTTCCTCTCCTTGTAACGACATGTCTTCCATGGCTTTTACCAATTTGTTTGGGCCATCAGAAGTTTGTGGAGGGGGCACTGTAGGTGTAGAAACTCTTACTATGGTTGTTGTAGTCGTTTCTTCTATAGTCGATGTAAAAGGTCATGTATGCACTATGGTTGCAAGGGGTACTACATCAAGTGGGATAATAGCTAATTGTGCACTCTGTTTTTTCTCTTTGATCATTTTTTTCCATTTCTCCTTCCATGTCCCTTATTTGTGCATTTTTCTCCATAATTAATCTGAGCATGTCTTCTTCTTGGCTCTTTGCCTCCCCTACTTCTTTTGCTTGTGGATCCTCAGTTGCTGACGTTTTTAATTACTTTCGAAGTGCTGCTATGTCAGTATTCTTCTTCTTGATTATCTCTTATACTTCTTTAACATTACTTGGGTCATATCCTATCTTAATGACCAAGTCTTCCAAGGATTTTATTTTACTATCCTTTGCTAAAGAAGAAGCCTTCTCCAGCTTTAATTGGGATTTAATATTAGTAAGGGACACCTGCAATTTGGAAGCAGTCATTGCAGTACTTGTCAATGTGGAATAAATCATCCCCCCAGTATTCATGTGCATTTCCATTTGATCTAAAGGATGGGTATCCTTTGTATCAAACTCAAATGTAGTTTGTTTGTAGTCTGCTGGAGATTTATGGTGGAGGACATGTACCTTCAAGAATGTCGTCTACATTCCCCCCTTCTTAGTGCCAAAGGCTAACAAAAGCCTATGTTGAGTAGAGGATGTTTGTTTCTAAAACTGGTCATAGGTTCTGACCTTGAGAAGCTCATTCCTGCATTTTATTTCCTTAAATTTGTCAAAGATAATAGTTTCTCTTTGCCCTTGGACCAATTCTGATGTTTGAGTTGTATCTGGACTTTCTTGTGAAACTGAAGAGAAGGGAGATCCTATAAAGATGTTAACCCTTGCTAGAAACTCTGGAGTCTTGAGAACTATAGGAGCTTTTCCTACTCCTCCTTTTGTAAAATCTATCTTAGGATTTAGTATACATTTTGAATTCTTTGCTCAAACCCTCTGTGACTGAAGGAAAGCTTCTTCCCGACGCCTTACCTCTACTTTTTCTCGAGGTGTAGGAATTTGTGAGGTAGTAGTAGACAAAATTTGCACATGTGCCTCTTGTAGAGTATTTTCTTCCCTCATGTTGGTTCATATACTTCTCAATTTCAGGTCTCTTGGTGCGAATATATGGAGTGATTTTTTGTTCCACCCTTTGTTTGGAGATCATACCAAATGGGTCATATGACCAAGGGAAACTTAAGGGAAAGTTCATATGTTTTAGGAGGCCATATACCTCCTCTCCTGCTTTCCTATTGTTACAAATAAATGGTCCTACTTGAGCTTTTATCCTAAACTGTGATTTCTTTTTAGCGGATACGAAGTGGACCTCATCTGAATATATAATTTTTCGGATGTATTCTAAGGAAAAAATCCTCATTGGGAGATACCTCGGTAGTTTATAAGGTGGTAGCTCGAACCCATATACTCTTATCTCAATTTAATTCTGGTATAAATACCAGTCACATGTTCTGACCTGCTCACTTAGGTATAAAATATTTTTTATTTTTGCACTAACCCTGGGTACTGCCTCATTGCTCAACAAACAGATGGTTGGATGTATGAACTGATCAATAAAATCCTTCAATTTGTATTCTTCTCAGTTTCTTCTTAGTATGGAGGTCCAAAAGATGACTGAGTGTGGCTCTCCCTATTCATTCAGCTTATGTACTACAAATGGGAATTTGTCTTCTTGGAAAAACTAAAAACATGTAGACAAGAATTGAGGCATATCTGAACATTCCTTCAGTTGGAAGTTTAGGGAATTGTTCATGAATATTGTCAGCAAAGAAACTGGTTGAAATTGAAAATCCTTTGCATCAATCTCTGGATTTATCTATCTTTGTTGATTGAGAACTTTAAATTAATTGTTTTTGTTCTTGTAGAATCCTTACCTGTGTTTGTAGTTTCCTGATTTCCTCTCCTTGTAAAGACATGTCTTCCATGGCTTTTACTAGTTTTTTTGGGCCATCAGAAGTTTGTGGAGGTGGTAATGTAGGTGTAGAAACTCTTACTTTGGTTGTTGTAATCGTTGCTTCTATAGTCAATGTAGAAGGGCATGTCTGCACTATGGTCGCAAGGGGTACTACATCAAGTGGGATAATAGCTAACTATGCACTATGTTATTTCTCTTTGATCAGTTTGTCCATTTCTCCTTCCATGTCCCTTACTTGTGCATTTTCTCCATAATTAATCTAAGCATATCTTATTTTTGGTTCTCTATCTTCCCTACTTATTTTTCTTGTGGATCCTCAGTTACTGACATTTTTAATTGATTTCGAAGTGTTGTTATGTTAGTGTTCTTCTTCTTGACTATCTCTTCTGCTACTTTAGCATTACTTGGGTCATATCTTATCTTAATGACCAAGTCTTCCAAGGATTTTATTTTACTATCCTTTGCTAAAGAAGAAGCCTTCTCCAGCTTTAATTGGGATTGAATATTAGTAAGGGACACCTGCAATTTGGAAGTAGTCATTGCAGTGCTTATCAACGTGGAATAAATCATCCCCCCAGACTGCCTGTGCATGTCCATTTGATTTACAGGATGGGCATCCTTTATATCAAACTCAAATGTAGTTTGTTTGTAGTCTGCTGGAGACTTAGGGTGGAGGACCTGTTCCTGCAACAATGTCATTTGCATTCCCCCCTTCTTAGTGTCAAACGCTGACAAAAGCCTATGTTGTGTATAGGATGTTTGTTTCTGAAATTGGTCATTGGTGCTGACCTTGAGAAGCTCATTCTTGCGTTTTATTTCCTTAAATTTTTCAAAGATACTAGTTTCCCTTTGCCCTTGGACCAATTCTGATGTTTGAATTGTATCTGGACGTTCTCGTGAAACTAAAGAGAAGGGAGATCCTGTAAATATATTATCCCTTGCTAGAAACTATGGAGTCTTGAGAACTATAGGAGCTTTTCTGGTTCCTTCTTTTGTAAAATCTATCTTAGGATTAATTCTTTCCTTCTTAGTATACATTTTGAATTATTTTCCCGAAACCTCTGTGATTGAAGGAGATTCTTCTTCCCAACGTCTTTTCTCTGCTTTTTCTTGAGGTGTGGGAGTTTTTGAGGTAGTAGTAGTAGATAGCAGTTGTTGCTGTGACTCTTGTAGAGAATTTTCTTCCCGCTCATCTTGGTTCATATACTTCTCAATTTCAGGTCTCTTAGTGTGAATATATGGAGTGTTTGTTTTGTTCCACTCTTTGTTTGGAGATCATACCAAATGGGTCATATGACCAAGGGAAACTTAAGAGAAAGTTCATATGTTTCAGGAGGCTATCTACCTCCTCTCTTGCTTTCCTATAGTTACAAATAAATTGTCCTACTTGAGCCTTTATCCTAAACTGTGATTTATTTTTAGCGGATATGACGTGGACCTCATCTAAATATATAATTGTTTTTATTTATTCTAAGAAATCCTCATTGGGAGATAATTGGGTAGTTTATAAGGTGGAAACCTCGAACCCATATACTTTTATCTCGATGTAATTCTGGTATAAATACTAGTCACATGTTCTGGCCTGCTCACTTAGGTATAAAACCTTTTTAATTTCTTCACTAATTGGTACTGCCTCATTGCTCAACAAACACGTGGTTGAATGTATGAACTGATCAATAAAATCCTTGAAGTTGTATTCTTCTTAGTTTCTTCTTAGTATGGAGGTCCAAAAGATGACTGAGTGTGGATCTCCCTATTCATTCAGCTTTTGTACTGCAGATGGGAATTTGTCTACTTGGAAAAATAAAAACATGTACACAAGAATTGAGGCATATCTAAACATTCCTTTAGTTGGAAGCTTAAGGAATTGTTCATGAATATTATCAGCAAAGAAACTCTCTAAAATTGAAAATCATTGAGGGATTTTCTTCAATGAAAAAAATGGATAGAAAACCTAAAATAGATTCATATACCCATTCATCTAAATAATATCCTAGCAAGCATGAAATTGTACAAATGATGTGTTTGGATTTTTCTAGAAAAATGGAGGAGGGATAAACTAGATTCTTCTTTGGGAGCTAGTCATCTTCAAGTAGGAAGATTTCGAGGAGCTTGGACCTCGAGAAAATGTTAATTTCTGATATAGTTCATTCACGACTTCTACTGAGAAAGGGATAATGCAATCACTCTGAGGGATTTGTAATGTCTCGTTAATTTTTTGAGAGTTAATTGTGAATAAAATTTCACCATTAGAGGCCACAATGGCTCTCTGGTCTCGCTGGTAGCAAGCTTGGCATTTGAGGACAAATTCTGGAAAGTGATGGGTTTGTGGAAACATATAAAGCCTCTGATATTTTATAATTTGTGTCTGCCAAGGGAATATGATCGACGTCAATTACTAGGGGAATCATCAGGTTTTTAGAATTAACAGTGGTATTTCTCTTAGGATCAATATTAGGATCTTTAATGGAATCTGAAAAGGGTTGATGAGGGATACGATTTACCGGAGAAAAATTGCGACTGGTGGTTTGGTGACGATGGAAAGTTGGCGCTATGGCATCCTGGTTTCTTGCTCAAGGTCTGAAAGAATTCAAGTGCATGAAAGGGAATCAATTTGAGCGAAAGGTAATTTAAGAGATTGCATAGAGAAAAAGGCACAACTCAAATGGATGGTGGGAGGTTATAGGTTGTTGGAAAATTCTGTTGGAGGTGTGGGGCCATTGGTGGTTAAACGGTAATTTAGCGGTGGATTTTAATGTTTAATGGATAATGGTAACGGTTGGATAGGTGTCGGGATGGTGTAGGCGCGAGGGTTTTGGCGAGAGTGAGGGAGTTAAGCAGATTTCATAGGGGGGAGGGTGATACGTTGTATTGAGAAAGGGGGGTGCGAAAGAGCGTGGTGGTGATAGGTTAGGTGGGGTCGGCGCAACAAAACTGCCTTTTTGGACCCCCCCCTTCGCCAATAAAGGTAGGAAGGTCCAGGGGGACGAAAGGCCTTATGAACCATCGATCACGATCGTGACTCGACACATTGCCTTATTCAGGCCTGTTGTTTATGTGTTACACGACAATCACTTTGTCATTTTTCACTTTTGTTTGATAAGCGCTAAACTTAGGCTAGAACTTATATGGCTTTAAAACCTTCACAATACCATTTTAATTGTTTTTTTTTTCTCCTAACTTTTAAAAGAAAGGCCTATCTTCTACCAACTAAGGGTTCATTTAAATGTGCAAACCCTTATTATTTTCATTTAAAGGAGAGATTTTATCCTAATCTACCTTCTAACCTACAACTTAAATCATTGATCCATTTTCAACAAATGGATCAATTTCTTCACTTATCTACCTACTTTTAACCAAGTTTAAACAATTTGGTTAAATTATTCTCTATTCTGACAACATAAATTCAAATGTGTTTGACCATGATTACATTGTATGATTCAAACAAAGATTTGTGATTGTGGCATTAAAGACAAGTTGCACACAATCCCTAATTTATTTTTCAAAACAAACTTATTTTTCTCCTGGTGGCATTTGAATTTGCATCACTTTCACCCTTTTTTTGAATGGGCTTATTTTCATCATTTTTTTTATTCTACTTTTCTTTTATATACCATTGATCCAAATTGGATCCTCAAACAAATCCATGACTGTTAAAACTTAAGAATGAATGACAGACTTCAAAAACTTGTGAACAAAGAGCTATCGGGAAGGACCTCTAGACAGTGGCAGTTTGGAGCCAGCAAGGAACGACGAGGACCTTGGTCAAAGTGCGCTAACCGAGGCCCATGGAGACTGTGCAGTGGCGCAAACTAGCAATTGGGAAATCCATATCAGAAAACGGAGGCCATTTCTGAAGCGCGATTAGCGCTAATCGCGCATTGCTGGGCAAAACCCCTCGAGAAGGAAAAGCCCCAAGCGTTCGGTCACAAGGGAAGCCAAGAAACCATGGAAAAGTGTTGAAATGATAGGCGAGTCCCGCACTCCAAAACCGACAGAATATCGAAGGCTTTTCGGGCAGTAAGCAGATTTGGTAGGGGAAAAAGTGATTCCATACGTTGAATGACGCATGTCCAACGGATGAGAGAGAAAACTCACTCTCATCACGGGCTAACGTTCGAGCAAGTCAACCGCGCGATAAGAGCGATAACTGTAGGATCTGGAGGCCCCAGATCTAACAGCAGAGATTACGCCCAATGGGAAACCGAATTCGGAGGGAGAATTAAGCTATGGCATATAAAGGTTGAAGTTCGAATTAACCGCTGAGCTGGTGGATGAATCATTTCGCGACATAACCAAAATAACAAACTGTTTGAGGAAGATTTGGCGCTTAGCTCGTGAAGGGACAAGTGGCCACCTCCAAGCAAACAGCAGCAGGCGAACCGAAGGGACGGAAGAGGAAGTGAAGAGTCATGACACAGATTGGCTTTAAACCATGAACAGACAGAGAACATAGACATGTGAGAAAAAGGAACAAGGAGACAAAGGAGACAGAACAGAAAGGAAGCAAGAAGCAGAGAACAAAGAGTTGAGCTGACATGCATAGTTAAAGCAGCATCAAGTAGACAGAAGGCTCGAGAGGTTCAAGCAATCCCTGAGAGGATACCTATCGGGAATTGAGTACCAAATTGGACTCATCCCATCAAGACCAGTTGAGGTAGAGACTTGGAAAGGGGGAGTCTGTGCACTCTAGTGGCTCAGGGAATCCAAGTGCCACCCTACTAAGCACCATCTGTTCCAAGAGACTCAAATTGAGCTCTTCGTTGTAAAAACTTTGCTTAAAGACACAATAAAGAAGGCCACCATTGAAAGCTGGACCAGAGACATAGCCCAGGAGGATTGGGTGAACTCCTTATTAATTTGTTGTGTTTTTTCATTTTCTTGTTGTGTTTCTCTTACTGTTTTCCATCTTCCAGTGTATGTGTATTTTGCAATATTATCGAATTGTTGCTTAAGATAACATAGACACACACCAACAAATGATTCTATAATATCTTCATTCATTAATTAATTAACTGAGATCACTCACAAGTGATTTTTTAGATCAAGTGGTATCAGAGCTCTAGGCTGTTAAGGTTAGACAAGCTTGTGTTGGATTTAGTTGTTGAATGCTAACTAGATCAAAGCTCAAGTTAGGAGAAGGAGAGTTGGTCGAAACTAATCCTAAGATTGGGAGAGTCTATCCTCAGAAGACAATGTCAGAGGAAGGTTTTGTGAGGCTAGACCCTCAATTCATAGATAGTTTCCAGCCATAAGGTCCATGGTAGAGGAAATGTATAAGGACTTTAGAAAACACAAGGATGAGGATTCATCAGGCTCCAAACAAGACAAAGGAGAAGATGAGTCTCTCCTCCATGACCACTCAAAAGGCAAAGGGAAAGAAGAAAGATTTCTCACACCTCCTAATAGCCCTGAACATAAAAAGAAGGCATCTTTGATTAAACTAGATGTTAAATTTGATTTACCAATATATGATGGAGAGTTGAATGCAGAAAATTTGGACAATTGGATTAGACAAATTGATGTTTATTGCAGAGTGCAGAGTATTGATTCAGACAAGAGCAAGATTTAGCTGGTAAGCCTACACCTTGGAGGCACTGCCTTGGTTTGGTGGGAAGGCAGGACCCAAGCTGACATGAAAAGACATGGTAAGACTATTTTTGTCTGGAGTGAACTTGTTTTTGCAATCAAAAAGCAACGTTATCCACTGGCCTACATGAGGCAAGCCATGATGACCTGGAAAACTCTTCGACGATTGAAATGGCAAAGTGTACAAGGTTACACCCAAGAATTTAGGAAGATAGCATTGATTCTAGGAATCTCATTAGACTCATTTGAGACTCTGTTGAAGTACAGTGGTGGTCTACACAGCTAGATGAGGCACACTATCCTCATGTTTAATCCCACTAGTATAGATGAGGTATTTGTACAAGCTACTCATCTAGAAGCTAGAGTAAAGAATGGAATTCCAGAAGTTGGGGGATCATCCCAACCCACTGCAAGCAAGAATAAGGAGAAAAGAAAACAGAAATGGAAAGCAAGGAAGGCTAACACTGCACAGAAAAGAAAAGCTTCATGCACTCACTGTAAGAAGGATGGGCATGATGATGAATATTGTTGTATTTTGCATCCAGAGCTGAGACCTAAGAAGTTCGAGGGCAAGAAGAAGAAGAATGTTGCAGCTATTCAGAAAGATTTGGGGTCAAACTCAAAAAATAAAACAACTATTGCAACCACAGGTATAAAAGGTAAAAATTATCAAGCATCTACTAGTAATTCTGCACAATCTACTATTGATGAAGAAAAAGAGAGAAAAAGGCAAGAGCTTTTCCATATTCAAGTTATTTCCAAACATCAAAAGATTGATACTTTGTTTGATAGTGGCTCACAAGTAAATTTATTTTTTGAAGAAATTGTAAAGAAGTTGGGATTAGTGACTACACCTCATAAGAAACCATACCCATTAGGATGGTTAAATGATAAAACACAACTACAAGTGACTAGACAATTCAAACTCAAGTTTTATTTTAGGTCAGCTTTTGTAGATGAGGTTGAGTTAGACATAATTCCTTTGGATATATGTGGAATTGTTTTAGGAAGTCCTTACCTTTATGACAGAAAAGCTATTTTCTATAGAGTTAAGAACAAGTATCTACTTGTTAAAGATGGAATCGAATACTTTGTAAGAGCTCATAAGCTCAAGAATAACTATACTCTCATAAACTCGGGGCAGATCAAACGAATGATAAATTCATGCAAACAATTCTTACTGATGGTTGTAAAGGAAAAGAAAACTGATAAAACCAATGTATTTGAGGGTTGTGATACTAAACAGCCAGTTGATTTAGAAAAAGTTATTTCAGAGTATGATATCTTGTTTCAAGAAACTAAAGGTCTACCACCCAAAAATGAAATAGTGCATGATATTATTTTGTAGCAAGATGCTCCATATCCTAGCATTGGAATGTACAGGTTGTCCGCTTTAGAGAACGCAGAAATCAAGAAGCAGGTGCAGGACTTGCTCGAGAAGGGGTTCATCAGACCTATCACATCACCATGTGGGTCACCAATCGTTTTGGTGAGAAAGAAAGATAGCTCGTAGAGAATGTGCATTGATTATCGAGCACTGAATAAGATAATAATCAAAAATCGTTATCCCCTTCCTCGCATAGATGATATTTTGGATCAATTGAAAGAAGTTGTTTATTTTTCCAAGTTAGACTTGCATAGTGGATATCATCAGGTCAGAGTTGCAGAACAAGATGCATGGAATACTGCTTTCAAGACAAAGCAGGGATTGTATGAGTGGCTGGTTATGCCTTTTGGCTTAACTAATGCTACTGCTACTTTCATGAGATAAATGAATGATGTACTCAGACCTTTTCTTGATGATTTTGTTATTGTGTATCTAGATGACATTCTGATATTTAGCAAAACATGGGAAGAACATTTAAAGCATGTTAAGCAGACACTAGATGTTTTGAAAAGAGAAAAACTTTATGTTAAACTCTCAAAATGTGAATTTGGCAAAACATCTCTGAATTATTTGTGACATATAGTAGGGGGTGGTGAATTGAGGATAGATCCCTCTAAGGTGGCAGTCATTATGAACTGGCCTAAACCCAAATCTGCTACAGAAGTTAGAAGCTTCTTAGGAGCAGCACAATATTGGAGAAAGTTCATTTCTAACTTTTCCTTAATTGTAGCTCCGTTACATGCTTTAACAGGATTGAACAAGGTCAGTGGGGAGGCAAAGACAGAAAGCATTCGACACCTTGAAAGAAAATATTAGTACAACACCTGTACTAGCACTGCCTAATCTTCAAAGACCATTTGAGATCCAAATGGATGCCAGTGACTATGCCATGGGAGCAGTGTTGACACAGCACGGTAAACCCATATGTTATCATTTTGAGACATTTAATT
>APFE030076267.1:49460-81299 GCA_000404065.3 Pinus taeda | reverse complement strand
GAATTGTATGCATTAGTACAGAGTGTGAAAAAGTGGAAACATTACTTAATGGGCAAAGAGACAGTAATACATATTGATCATCAACCACTTCAATATCTACACTCCCAAACTAAGTTGCGGCAAAAAAGAGACTATAGATGGATGGGTTTTCTACAATAGTTTCATTTAGTCATCAAATATAAAAAGGGCATACACAATAAAGTTGCAGATATGTTATCTAGACCTGTTATAAATGCATCTACTATACTTATCATAATTCTGTGTTACATGAGAGTTACATTGAACAATATGCTCAAGATATAGATTTCAGAGATATATATGCAACTTTAAGTCAAGGCAAATGAGTAGAAGAATTGGATTATCATGTAAAGGGCTAGCTCTTGTATCATTATGGGAAGCTATGCATTCCACAAACTGAAAGAGTAAGGATAATTCGAGAAGCACACATTTCTCTAATATCAAGTTACTTTGGGGTAAGTAAAACAGTTTCACAGCTCAAATATTTTGTTATTGGCCAAAAATGAATGAGATAGTTTCTAGATATGTAAGAGGGTGTACTATGTGTGCTAAAATCAAGCCCCGCAATAGAAAAACTAGGCTTGTACACTCCATTACTAGTTCCTTCTCACCCTTGGGAAAGTGTTTCCATGGATTTTGTTGGAGGACTGCCTAAATCTAGGAAAGGTCATGATTATCTATATTTTGTTGTGGATAGTTTCAGCAAAATGTGTATTTTGATACCTTGTAATAAACAGATTACAGCTGAACAAACTGCAAAACTGTTCTTTCAACATGTATGGGTTCATTTTGGGTTACCCACTTCCATTGTATCTGATCGAGACACCCGACTTGTGGGGAAGTTTTTGTCAATTCTGTGGGAACTAATGGACACCAAACTGAAGAAAAGCACAACTATTCATCCACAAACCGATGGCCAGACCGAAGTAGTCAACAGGAAAGTGATCTAGTTTCTCAGGGGATATTGCAGCAAACATCCTAAGCTTTGGGATGAACATTTGTGTTATGTGCACCATGCTTATGACAGAGAAAAACATTCTTCTACACAGAGATCTCCTTTCTGTTTTGGTTTCACACCAAGGTCTCCTTTGGATTTTGACTTTGGTAAAGACACCACAGTTGAGGGACACAGTGATGTGGACATGGCAACTAGGTTCATTAAACAAATCCAAGAGATCCACCAGGCAATACAGGAACAGCTGGAAAAGATCCAAGCCAAATACAAGGCAAGGCGTGACAAGCATCGGATGGAGCATAGTTTCCAAGTTGGAGACCAAGTCTAGTTGTACATTAGCAAGGAAAAAATGCAAGGTGAAGTTAAAAAGCAAAAGCCTATCAGGTATGGACCTTTCAAGATACTTGAGAAAATTGGTGAGAATGCTTTTCACCTTGATCTACCAGCTTACATGCACATCTACTCAGTTGTAAATGCAGATTGCTTGAGATTATTTGAACCTTCACTAATTGAGGATCCTGAAGAGCAGAGTCAATTGCCTTCTATTGATGACATGTTCCCTAAATATCTTAATGAATTGCAGGAAGACACAGTTCTGGACAGGAAGGTGAGGATGACGCACAGGGGAGATGTTGAGTACCTCAGAATTGGGCTCAAGGGTTCAAAGCCAAGTAGTGAAAAATGGATAGATATTGGACAAGTGAGACAATTGTACCCTCACATAGTCAATGCTTGAAAACCAACTTTTGGCGGTCCAAAATCTTTTCTAGTGTGAAGGCCATGATCCAAATTGGATCCATGAAAATTATCAAAGTGCTATGACTGTGTCAAATCATGACAGACTTCAAAAACTTGTGAACAATGAGCTATCAAAAAGACCTCTGGAAAGTGGCAGTTTGTAGCCAGCAAGGAACGACGAGGACCTCGGTCAAAGCGCACAGACCGAGGCCCATGGAGACCATGCAGGATGCAAAATAGCAGTTAGGAAGTCTAGATCAAAAATGAAAAGGCCCTGAGCACTCAGTCACAGGGGAAGCCGAAAACCATGAAAAAAGCACTAAAACTGAAAGGCGGGTCCTACGCTCCAAAACCAGTGAAATATCGGAGGTGTTTTGGGCGGTAAATGGAATTGTCAGGAGACCCATCGATGCCATACAACAAATGACGGGTGTCTGGCGGATGAGAGATAAAACCACCTCTCATCGCGGGCTAACATCTGAGCAAGTCAACCACACAATAAGAGTGATAACCGTGGGATCTGGGGGCTCCCGATCTAATGTCGGAGATTGCACCCGATGAATGACCGGATCTAGAGGAAGAAATAAGCGACGACATATAAAAGTTTGAATTCTAATTTGACCGTTGAGTTTGCAGATGAATTATTACAGAAGAGTAACTGAAATACCGAACCATTTGAGGAAAATTTGGCGCAGTTCGTGAGAGGGCAAGTGGCCACTTCCCTGTGAGACGTTACATAGTGGTGATGACACAGAGGCAGGGAATTCCGAAAGAAAAGCAGCAGGCAATCTGAAGAGGCAAAAGGGGAAGCAAACAGTCAAGGATGTATTGGCTTTAAGCCATGAACGAACAAAGAATAAAAGCAGGCACTGTAAGAAGAAGGAGACAGTGAGACGGAAGAGACAATAGCAGACGTAGAGAGTTGAGTTGACCTGCAGAGCTAAGGCAGCATCAAGAAGACGGAAGGCTTGAGAGGTTCAAGCAATCCCTGTGATGATATTTGTTGGGAACTGAGTACCAATTTGGACTCATCCCATCAAGACCAGTTGAGTTTGAGACTTGGTAAGGGGGATTCTCTACACTCTAGTGGCTTTGGGAATCCAAGGACCACCCTACTTTCAGGAGACTCAAATTGAGCTCCTCATTGTAAAAAAATCTACTTAAAGACACAATAAAAGAAGGCCACCACTGAAAGTTGGACCGGAGACGTAGCCCAGGAGGATTGGATGAAATCCTTATTAAATTTTGTTGTTTTCTATTTTGCTTACTGTGTTTCTCTTATTGTTTTCCAGTGTCTATGTATTTTGCAATCTTATTGATCTGTTGCCTAAGATAACATAGACACACACCAGCACATGAGTTTGTAATACCTTCATTCATTAATTAATTAACTGAGATCACTCACATGAGTGATTCAGATCAGTGACAGAGATCCCATTTTCACTGGAAATTTTTTGATGGAATTATTTTCTTGTCTAGGTACTCAGTTAGCTCATAGCTCATCTTCTCATCCTCAATCTGATGGGAAAACTGAGATAGTGAACAAATGTTTGGAAGGATATCTTTTATGTAACCAGCTCATAAAATGCAAGAAAAGATAGATTAACGACTTCAAAATCAGCCTCTTCGAGGGGGCAACCTCCTTTACATTACACAAATGAATAATTCTTGGATGATACAAATGACAGTACCTCCTTTATATATATTGGAGTCTAAGGGTTCACAATATAATCGAAGCATACATAACAATAATAATATAAGGGCACAACAATAACAATAGTGAGCTTCTATGGGGCACAATAATAACAATATGGGGACAATAGGGGCACAACAATAAAAATAAGGGCTACAATGACAATAGTAATGGGGGAATCACTAGTATTATAGGGACCTAACATGCCCCTCTCCTTCAAAAAAGTGTTTTCCTCAAAACTTGAGTAGTTCTGGATGCTTTTGTATAAAATTCGCACCCTCCCATATGGAATCTTCAGCGGGTAAGTTCTTCCACTTGATGAGATACTCCGAAATTGATCAATTTCGTAGTTGTCGAGTTCTTGTTTCTGTTACTGCTTCAGGTTTCAATATGATTTTTCCTTCCTCGTCAAGTTCTAGCAATATTTTTTGAACTAGGAGTTTGTGACCTATAACCTTCTTTAAGCATGGAACATGGAAAACTGGGTGCATTCGGGAAGCTGCAGGAAGCTCCAATTTGTATGCCATAGAACCTTTGCAACACCTTGTATGGACCATAATACTTTGGTGATAGTTTATTATCATTCATAGATTTCTTGAGGAACATTTTTTATATGGTTGTAGCCATAGGAATACCTATTCACCTACATCAAAATTATTTCGTTGTGATGTTGATATGCCTCTTGTTTCATTCTATTATGTGCCAAAGTGATTTTATCCTTTAAGAGTTGGAGAAATTGTTGTTGATGCTTAATGTGATCTTCCACTACTTGAACCTTAGAATTTCTCTTAAATATGATGTGATGGACATTGGATGATATCCATAAAGTTCCATAAATGGGGTCATTTTTGTTTCAGTATGGAAGGAAGTGTTATACCACTATTCATCCAAAGGCATCCATTTGACCCATTGTGTATGTTTATCATATACAAAGCAACGGAGATATCCTTCCAAAAATTTGTTTGCTATCTCAATTTTCCCATCAAATTGAGGATGATAAGATGAGCTATGTGCTAACTAAGTACCAAGGCAAGAAATAATTCTATCCAAAAATTTCCATTGAAAATGTGATCTCTGTTGCTTACAATAATCTTTGGGTTTCCATGTAGCTTTTGAATTGTTTCCATAAATGCAATAAAAATTGTACTGGCTTTAAATGGACACGATAATGGACAAAAGTGTGCATACTTGGTAAGTCTATCAACTACCACCATGATGATACTCTTTCCTACGGACTTGGGTAAGCCTGTGATAAAATCCATTGAAACCTCCTCCCAATGTTGGCTTGGAATGGATAAAGGTTGTAATAGACCTGGGGTCTTCATTGTTTCAACTTTATTTTGTTGGCAAACCAAACATTCTACTACAAACTTTTGAATATCCGATTTAAGGTGATCCCACAAAAATTCCTTCTTAACCCTATGGTAAGTTTTTAAAAATCTTGTTTGTTTGATTTAGGAATTCTTACATAGGTATAAGCGATCTTTGTACAAAAATGAATCATTTTTCCAGCTAAATGTATCATATGTACTGGGATATTGTTGTATCTTTTGAATGAGTTCCCACACTTCTTCGTCATTCTTCCATTCATCCCTTGCTTCGTTTATCCAATCTGATTGGATAATATAAATGGCACAAAGCAATGCTTCCACATCCTCATCCTTTCTTGAGAGTGCATCTACCACAACATTTTTCTTCCCTTTTTTGTAGATGATTTCAAAGTAATAACCCAACATATTTGTGACCCATTTTTGCTTCTATTCTAAAGATAATATTTTTTCTAAAAAGTATTTAAGACTATCATGATCCGTTTCTACCTTGAAGTGTCTTCCCATTAGGTAGGGTCACCATTCCTTAACATTTCCTTCTCATAAATAACTTTGTGTAAATACTTTCCTTTGATTGGACGACTTTTGAAAGCAATGGGTTTTTCTTCTTGCATTAAACCAACACCAATTCCATTTCCTAAGGCATCACATTCCACAATAAAAACATTTTGAAGTCTGACATAGCTAAGACCGGTGCTTGGCACATTGCCTCTTTAAGATGTTCAAAGGCCTTCGTTTCTTCTGGAGTCCATGAAAATGCATCTTTCTTAAATAATGTTGTTAGAGGTGTTGTTATTCACCCATAATTCTTAAGAAACTTGCGATAATACCCTGTCAACCTGAGAAATCCCCGTAGATGCTTTATGGATGTGGGGATTTTCCATTCCTTAATGGCTTTAATTTTGCTAGGGTCTACCTTCACACCTTCATGAGATGCAATATGACGCAGATATTCCAGCTATTGTACTCCAAAGAAACATTTGAATCTTTTTACATATAATTGTTTCTCCTCCAATAGTTTGAGCAGCGTGTCAACATGTTGAACATGATCCTTCCAAATCTTGTTGTAGATTAATATATCATCAAAAAATACTAACACAAATTTTCTAAGGAAGGGTTTGAAAATGGAATTCATCAAACCTTTAAATGTAGAAGGTGCATTGGTAAGGCCAAAAGGCATGACCGAAAAATCATAATGACCCTCATGAGTTCTAAATGTTGTTTTTGGAATATCTTCTATCTTCATTCTGATTTGATGAAATCCTAAACGAAGATCCAACTTGGTGAAGTAAATTGATCCATGCAATTCATCCAATAATTCATCAATGACAGGAATGGGAAATTTATCTTTAATAGTGACCTTGTTGAGCTCCCTATAAGCCGAACACATGCGCCATGACCCATCCTTCTTGTGCACCAATACTACTGGAGTAGAGAAAGAACTTTGACTAGGTTGAATTATACCAGCCTATAGAATTTTTGCAACCATACATTCAATTTCACTCTTTTGGGAATTGGGATATATGTAAGGCCTAATGTTTGGAGGAACACTTCCTAGAATAAAATGAATAGCATGATCATGAATAGGTGGGAGGCCTTTTGGAGTCTCAAATACCTTGGAATGATTTTCCAAGACTTTTTGGGGATTTGGAGAAATAGATGATTTCGATGTGGGAACCTCTACTGAATATAATTGTGAAATTACGCCTTGTTGTTATTTATTTAGAATATTTTTCATTCTGTTATAGCTAACTATCTTTCCTAATTTCCCTGTGATACCCCTTAATTCAAATTCCTTTCCTTCCGAAGAAAATTTCATAAAAAATTCTTGAAAATTAAAAGTTATTGTACCCAAGGATTGTAGCCATTGGATTCCTAGTACAACATCAGCACCACCCATTGGAATGGAAAGCGTTGGGCTATTCAATACATATTCACCCATGGATAGCTTGATATTATGGCACTTTCTAGAGAAATTTATGGTTCCTCCACTTGCAACCATCACTTGACACTATGGTGTTGGATATAGGAAGCAATTCAATTCCTTGGTTTCTTACAATGAATAAAATTATGGGTACGGCCTTGAATCACTCACATATACCTTTTATTCTTGATATGTCCTCTATCTTGATAGTTTGAGGAGTGGTAATTTGGCCAATGCATACAAGTATGTTCGGATTCCTTTTCTTCTTTCTCTAGGGTTTGTTCTTGGTGTATATCCTCTTCTTTTGAAATTTCTTGTTCCTTTTCTTCCTCCTCTTCACAATCTATGTAAAATAATTTCTTCTCAGTACACTTATGACCTTTAGTGTATTTGTTATCACAACTGTAACAAATCCTTTTTTCTCTTTCTTCTTGCAATTGTTGTGGTGTCAACCTTGTGGGTTGTGGAAGGCTAGGGGAAACAACACTTCCATCTTTATAGTTGTGCGTGGTAGAGTTCCTTGTTGCCATAATTTTTCTTTCCATTTTTCTTGCCAACCTGAATGCCTTCTCCAATGAATCAGGTTCCCAAAGGCGAACCTCATGTTGGATGTTATCCTTTAAATTTTCTATGAACACATCAATCATGTGCTGCTGTAGAATATATTTTTCCCATATATTCAATTTTTGGAAGTCCTCAATGTGCTCCATTTCTTCCATAAAATTTCCCAAGTGATAATTTGTTTACGAGAGAAAAGCCATCGATACCATACAAACTGATTTGGTTCCAAATATAAAGTTGCAATGTGTGCCTTTTGTGTGTTTTACACATTATGGAGATCGAAATATTGCTCCATCTGTAGTATCCATGTTACGGGATCCTTGCCATCAAACTTCCTCATATCGATCTCTAGAACCCGGTGGGTCTTTAATCTACCGTTAGATTCTATGAAATCATTATTAACATTTCTTTTGTTCTCCTCATGAGTTTCCTTTACTACCCTTTCGCCATTAGTAAGCATTTCTTGTAGCAAACCGGTCAAATATGTCTTCAAATCTTCCATGTTGTCTTTAAGTTTTTCTTATATACCATCCATCTTAACTTCCACGTCTGTCCTCAAATCTTACATGTTTCCTTTAAGCTTTTCTTCTATTCCATCCATCTTAGATTCCACTCCTTTCTTTAAACCATCCATCTTAGCTCCACGCCATCTATATTATTCCACACCTTTCTTTAAGCTATCCATCTTAGCTTCTGTTACTTTTTGTGAAAGTGAATTTTGTTGCACTTGGTCTCGTAATTTTGATATATCATGTTGCATTTCTTCCTCTTCTTCATGAGTCATGATAGAGCTTTCAGGTTGCTTACTAAGTGTTTCTATTTTCTTTCTTCAGGGCATCAATTAATGATAATAGTGCTTCACTATGCCCTTTGAATTCCTTCAAACTAATTTTTCAAAAAAAAACTTATGCAAAATTTTAAAAAAACTACACACCTTTTTTCACTTTATAGGAGGTCGATATTGAATCTGTTATATCTCTATAATTTGAGATCATCAAGGTCTGAAATTGCGTCCTGTGGTAACCCTCTAAGTTCTCTTTCCAACCTCGCAAGTCTGATCAAGATTGGATTTTGCAAGGAATTTATGCCAAATCTCCCATGATTACCTGATTATAAACTGGTTCAGTCGAGCGAACTTGTACGAAGTGTCACGTATCAGTGTTTCGACCTTAGGACCTAAAATCGATACATAGAAAACTACAGACAGTCTTATTTCTATAAATTTTTACGAAATTTCAATCTGATGCTCAGAGAAAAAGTTATGCCAATTTTCCCCAAGTCACATGTTTGATATATAATTCGAGAGCCTACAAAAACCCTAACTTCCTTGGATCCTATCTCTGAAAATATAGTGAGAAAATATCTGAAATTCAAACCCGAGGTTCATAGAGATTTCAGCTTAAATGGGTTTTAATTTCCTCTTCTGAAACATCGTAGAAAAAGGTTATAGAGAAAATTACACAATGACTTGTTTGGAGCAAAAAAAAAAAAAATCCTAGAATCCAAAGCTTTGATACCAAATGTTATGTAACCAGCTCACAAAACAGAAGAAAAGATAGATCAATGACTTCAAAATCAACATCTTCAAGGGGGAAACCTCCTTTACATTACATAAATGAATAATTCTTGGGTGATACAAATGACAAAACCTCCTTTCTATATATAGGAGTCTAAGAGGTCACAATATAATAAAAGTCGACATAACAATAATAATATAAGGGCACAACAATAACAATAGTGGGCTTCTATGGGGCACAATAATAACAATATGGGGACAATAGGGGCACAACAATAACAATAAGGGCTACAATGACAATAGTGATGGGGGAATCATTAGTATTATAGGATCTTAACAATATCTTCGTTGCTTTGTAACTGATAAAAAGACATAATGGGTCAAGTCGTTGCGTCTGGTTGAATGGTGGTATAACACTTCCTTCCATACTACAGCAAAAATGACTCCATTTATGGCACTTTATGGATATCATACAGAGTCCATCACATCATCTTTAAGAGAAAATTCTAAGGTTCAAGCAGTGGAAGATCACATCGAGCATCAACAACAAGTTCTTCAACATTAAAAGATAACCTCACTTTGGCACAAAATAGAATGAAACAACGGGCAGATCAACATCGCAGTGAAAGAAGTTTCGATGTAGGTGACTAGGTATTTCTATGACTACAACCATATAAAAAAATGTCCCTCAAGCAAGCTAAGAAGGATAATAAATTATCACCAAATTATTATGGTCCGAACAAGGTGTTGCAAAAGATTGGTACTATGGAATACAAATTGGAGCTTCTTGCATCTTCCCGAGTGCACCTAGTTTTCCATGTTTCATGCTTAAATAAGGTTATAGGTGACAAGCTCCCAGTTTAAACGATATTTCCAAAACTTGACGAGGAAGGAAAAATCATATTGGAACCTGAAGTAGTCACAGAAAAAAGAACTTGACAGCTACGAAATTGATCAATTTCAGAGTATCTCATCAAGTGGAAGAACTTACCCACTAAAGATTTCACATGGGAGGATGAGAATTTTATATAGAAGCATCCAGAACTACTCAACCATTGAGGACAACACTTTTTTGGAGAGGGGCATGTTAGGTCCTTATAATATTAGTGTATTCCCCCATTATTATTTTCATTGTAGCCCTTATTATTATTTTTGTGCCCATGCTGTCCCCATATTGTTATTAATGTGCCGCATAGAATCCCACTATTGTTATTGTTGTGCCCTTATATTATTATTGTTATGCCAGCTCTGATTATATTGTGACCCCTTAGACTCCTATATATAGAAAGGAGGTTTTGTCATTTGAATCATCCAAGATTGTTCATTTATGTAATGTAAAGGAGATTGCCCCCTCGAAGAGGCTAATTTTGGAGTCGTTGATCTATCTCTTCTTCTATTTTTTGAGCGGGTTACATAACATCTACATGAAAACTTACTAGAAAATATGTGATTTTTCTTGCAAAAAAAATCAACATAGCTGCACACAAAAGCGACAGAAAATTTAAAAAAACAAAAAACAAAAAAAAAACATTTATAAGCTTGGGATTAAATCAAAATGAAAGCCTTGAGTGTTAGCTCAATTGGTTGATTTGATGTCGGTAAAGCATCTCGCTAATGGGAGGTCACGAGGTCAATTCTCCTCGATGCCCTCAAGGTTAGGATCTGCTAATAAGTAGACGAAATGTGATCCCTTTAGGTGGATCTGCCTGGATATTTCCTCAGGCAAAAAAAAAATATGAAAGACATTTTAAAATTTGAAATGATACTATCTACTTATGGATTTGATAAAATGACCATATCTTGGGAAATAAAACTCCTTTTAAGTGAAATGAAAATGTTTTCAATTGAAAAATATCATTGTCGACACACTTGAATGGTTCTCTTGATCCAAAAATTCTTAAAAACCATAGAATCTATAAGTCATTTGATGCATGTAGTGATATAGATTCATAATCTCAATCAATGACATGAAGACCTTTCCATAAACAATTCGATATATGTTTTATAAATATGGTATATGCATATGGGGCAAACATCTTAAGACAATCACTCACATAAATAGATCAAATATCAATATACAAGTGTATTATGGGGTGAAAACCATGTAAAGAAAATAATCCATGCTTCCAACCAATGTGGCCACTTGAGGCAATATATTAATGATATAGGAAATATTTTACATGAGTTTCTCAAAATCAATCTCATTGAACGATCCTCCATGTTTTTTATGTAGAATTTCCTGCAAATTCTCTACAAATCTACCTCTGAGATATATGTAGAAAATTTCACTGTAGATTAACTCGATAATGCAATATACTAAAGCAAAATACCATAATCTACTTCTACTATCAAACTTGCAGAAGCTTAAAGATCGAGCTAAATTAGAACTAAACACATATAACCATAAGAAGAAGAATCAATGCACATGAAACATAGAAAATACTCAGGGGAAAGCCTCAGCTAAAAACCCCACTATCTGTATTATCATACAAGGTGGAAATATATCAAAATTACACAAAGCCTTAGCTCTCACAGCTAACTAGCTCTCAATACAATCCTCTTAGATGCTCACAGGCAAACAAGGCTTCACACAAACCTTCTCCTTTGCCCTCCAAGCCTCCTATTTCCTTGCGCAGTTTCTCCTAGGTGATCCTCCTATTACCAAGTGTAACACTGATCTCTCACACTGATCTCACACCCTGTAAAACTGTGCAATCTTCAAGGAACCTTATTCCTTCTACATGGATGAGTTTCCTTTATAGGAAAACTCATGCAACTGATATTACAATGTCCCTGCCTTTAATCTCAACTTGGTCTTTCTCTAAATAGACATGCATGATTTATTTATGAGAGAATCCTCGGTTATCTAGAGTACACTAGTTTGATGCATGCATGCATTAACTAACTAAACTCACAATTAGCTCCTCAACCTGTTTGGAACTAATTTAACTGGACATAACTCAGTTAACTAAGCTAACTAGTTACAAATCAAATACAACTCAATCTTTATCTCCTTAATTAAGGGATAATCTCCTTAATTTAAGGAATAATTGTTGCATGACTTCACAAAGACTTCTAGATTGAATTTCTCCCACTAATTAATCTAAGATGAATTAATTAATTATTTTTCAAATAATTGGTGAGACTAAATTCAAATTTTAATTCTTAATTTTAATTCAATGACAAATTAAAATTGGAATATTTTGAATAAGATTTTTAGCATTTCTTATTGTTATTCTCAACACTGCCTCTCAACAAGAAAGGAATTTAACTCGGTCCTGATCCTAAACATTTGGAATGTTCTGCATGCAACACTTCTCTCTAGTGTTGTTGCTCCAACAACTCCAGAAACAAAAAAAAATCCAATCTGAATCAATATGATGCATCTGTCATCAGAGTCTCTAACTGTTATTGCCTCTGTCAACTGAAAAAAATTTGCGCTTCTATTGACTCTGCCTTTCTGCATTGTTGTCAATCCTTCTCTGCGCTCTTCATTATCTGACTACTCTAGCCTCTGTTACTTTGATCTCTAACTGCATCAATCCCACTAATTCCTCCCGCTACTATGTACTTTGGGCTCCCGTAGCAAGGTACAATCCATGAGATAAAACCTCTAAATGGACCCTGCCCAATTTCAGCCTTTTTGAGACTATCACTTCACATCACCCCACCTCACACCTGGAGGTATGGTTGCATGTGCTCCCTCTACCCACTGGGCTCAAAATTTCCCCCTACTGGAGGTCTCTGCATGAGTGGATGCCTCCACTCGATCTCCCCTCAACATCTCCAATTGTGGCTCCTCCACAATTATCTGAGACTTCTTTTAGGACTGCAGGTTGAGAGGTAATTTACTCTCCCTCTCAACTACCAAGTCTCTAACATTTTCCTTACTCCTCAAGGATTTGCATGCATCTTTAACCTCAAGAGCATATAGGTTCTTAATTCGTGAACCGATCTATTTCATCTATCTCGTGGTGATGTGTCTAAGGAAAACCATTCCCTTACTGAAGACAACATCATAGCCTTTGTCCTCCAACATCGCGACTGATAGCAAGTTCTACTTCAGTCCAGGCACATACTTCACATCTGTCAAGGTGATAGGAGTTCCATGCTCCTTCTGAAAAGAAATCATGCCCACTCCTTAAACACTATACCTTTCGTCGTCACTCATCTCTATACGCATCTCGAGGTCTTTCTCCTCCAAGGTATTGGATAAACTTTTATCGTCGGTCATGTGGAATGAGGCTCCACTGTCAAGATACCAACCACAACCCATCATCGATGACACCATGCATGCGATTAGGGTGAAATCCATTTCAAACTGAGAGGCTAATGCCTCACCTTCTGATCCATCCGAGGATCCATTCTTGGACTTCTTCGATGGGTAATTAGTCGCATAATGATCTATCTCGTGACAATTAAAGCATCTCACTTTAGACTTGTCACTCTTATTCCATCCACGAGAAGAATTCGATTCAGAATGGGATACCTTCCCCTTCCCTTTCCTTGCCTTACTTGCTAAGGCCAAATTTTCTTCATCATCATCCTTGGATGAAGAACCATCTCGTGTGCTCCACCTAATCTCCTCCTGCATGAGATTCGACCACAGTGGTTCCCAATCTGGCAGTTTCTCCCTTCCATTCATAGAGCCCTGGTAGCTATTCCAGCTCTTTAGAAGGCTAAGGAAAGCGAGGCTCACTATATCATCATCAACAGTTTTTATTCCCACACTTCCAAGCTCATATCTACATGTGGTGAGCTTGTTCAGATATGTGGAAATAGTATCGTCGTTCTCCATCTTGATTCTTCGAAGCTTATCCTTGAGCGCCACTTTCCTCTGGTCGTTACTATTTTGGTAGAGGTCCTTCAATGTCTTCCACATTGAATATGGAGTATCCTTCGCATGGAGACTCGAGACAATATGGCCTCGAACTCCCTCAAGGATGATCCATCTCACCCTCACCACACACTTCTTCCATTAAGCCAACTCTTGTGCATTAGTTGAACCTAGATTTTGGATTTCTTGATCAATGAAATCCTTCAAGTCATTTTCTTCTAATACAGCCTCCATGCGATCTTTCCATGCTATGTAATTCGAGTTGCCTTCCTAGGCATACTCGAGTCTCAAGCCATAGAACACCATTGGCCAACCTTGAAGTATGATAAGAATTTGATTTGCACCTACAACCCTGAAATTCAAACTTCGAATTCTCTTCTTTGTATATTGTTCATAGCTCTGATAAACTTTGCTCTGATAAACTTAGCTATAATACCAGGTAGAATTTCCTGCAAATTCTCTACAAATCTAACTCTCAGATCTATGTAGAAAATTTGACTGTATATTAACTCGATAATGCAATATACCAAAGCAAACTACTATAATCTACTTCTACTATCAAACTTGCGGAAGCTTAAAGAATGAGCTCAATCAGAGCAGAACACATATAACCATAAGAAGAAGAATCAATGCACATGAAACACAGAAAATACTCAGGGGAAAGCCTCAGCTAAAAACCCCACTATCTGTATTATCATACAAGGTGGAAATATATCAGAATTACACAAAGCCTTAGCTCTCACATCTAACCATCTCTCAGTACAATCCTCCTGGATGCTCATAGGCAAACAAGGCTTCGCACAAACCTTCTCCTCTACCCTCCAAGCCTCCTATTCCCTTGCACAGTTTCTCCTGGGTGATCCTCCTGTTACCAAGTGTAATGCTAATCTCTCACACTAATCTCACACCTTGTAAAATAGAGCAATCCTCAAGGAACCTTATTCCTTCTGCATGGATGAATTTCCTTTATAGGAAAACTCATGCAACTGATAGTAAAATGTCCCTGTCTTTAATCTCAGCTGGGCCTTTCTCTGAATAGACATGCATGAGTTATTCTGGAGTACACTAGTTTGATGCATGTATGCATTAACTGACTGAAATCACAATTAGTTCCTCAACCTGTTTGGAACTAATTTAACTGGACATAACTCAGTTAACTGAGCTAATTAATTACAACTCAATCTTTATCACCTTAATTAAGGGATAATCTCCTTAATTTAAGGAATAACTATTGCATGACTTCACAAAGACTTCTAGCTTGAATTTCTCCAACTAATTAATCCAAGATGAATTAATTAATTATTTTTCAAGCAGATGGTGAGACTAAATTCAAATTTTAATTGTCAATTTCAATTCAAGGATAAATCAAAATTGGAATATTCTGATTGTTATTTTTAGCATTTCTTGTTGTTATTCTCAACATTTTGAATAAAGGTCCTGGATCAATTATGTGTTAAGCCATAGATCAATAACCATCTATATTGAGGATAAAATAAATTGTTTTATCACTTTATGTCTTGAACATGATTGTGATTGTCAAATTAGATAACTACAAATACACACTAAAGAAGCACACTTCACCTAAATATGCTTTAGACCAAGTTGATCTTAGCTAACTTGTAAATGTCTAAATATCATAATAGTTTGTTGAGGGATCACCATGGAAACTTGAAATTATTCTTTGTGGACCGACTCCATTAGGGTACATATAATCAATTAGAAGGATTGGTTGTGATTTCAAGTATTGACTTTTCTCAGAAACCAACCATGGAGTAATTAATTATTGAAGGTCATTTAAATTAGAGGAAAGTCTAGCTTCACTAACTAGGAGTTGGAAGGTATACTACTATTAGTGCAAATCAACCCTTAATCTTTTAAAACATGTTAAAATCTCCCATGGATGTTGATCATCAAATGGATTTGTAGCTTAATTGGAAAAAAAAACATTGAATTCTAATACTTGATCTCCATTAATGTAGATGAAGACTCTCTAAAGTAGCATGAAGCATGGGAAAAGTGGCTTTGTACCCTTATTATCTTGAATTAGGGTACGTGAATATGTATATCGAGATGTCGACTAGAAATATTTTTGTGAGTTGTCATGTGGATGAGATAGATTGAAATATTGGTGGCTCAACCCTGCTCAATGTGGTGGACAATCAAGTGTGTCTTATTGGGTCTCTACCATATTGTGACTATGACTTGTCATTGAATCTATTGTAACATCTCTATAGAAATTTATGCTTTCCCCTTGGGTTTTTGATGTAAGTGAAACCTTGATATCATTGATAATTGATGCTTTATCTCGATATGACATGTCCCTTCTTCCAACAGAACGCACACACATTAAAGTCATGGACAAAAAGTCATACCAAATTTATTTTAGGAAGGAAAGTTTTTGATACATTTTGTACACACTTATTTGGTACTTGAAACTACCATCATTTGTGACAAGTCCATGCCATCTATTGAATATAATTATATGAAAACACTCATGAATTATGAATCATACTTTGGATGAGACCAAGAAATACCATTTATTAGTACAAAAGGAGTACTAATCATTACTAAACTCCATGAAAAACATAAAATTTCACCTATAGACATGCATCCTTATTTTTCTCTTGATATACATGTATGAATGATACAAAGGAGACATTATTAAAGACCCTTGGAATTAGTGATGATGTCTGAAAGGAAAAGATAATTATTTTCTTTCCTTCCTTGCATCTAAGGGATAAATATTTGGAGTCTAAAGCATAGATATTATAGAGACATAACTAATAATAATCATAAACTAATCATACTTAATATACATTTAATTATTTTACATAGCAAAGTATATCCCAATATGGATTCCATGTCCTATGTATGGTCCAATTTCAAGATAAAAAATATGACATGGGTTTCTACCCAATGATTTGTTCCCTTTCCTTGAACAATTTTGAAGATTGTCTCTTGGTTTTATTTAATAGAAAGCATGTATGCTACTCCACAAAGTATTGCATCCCCTAGAGGCTTCATTAAACAACCCCATTCATTTTCCATACCAAAAATGAGGTTCTGTTTTAGTGACTACAACTAGCCTCCAAAATTTTTCCTTAGCCTCGTTTTTCAGCCTCCCTACCAAACTTTCACAACACCTTGTCTTGCTTCGTCAAGTATACAAGCTTCATTGTTTCTCTTGCACAAAGGCAGTCTGTCGATCATAGCTTGATGCATTCCCCTCATAGGTTGTTCACCTAGACTTGGTCTAGCTGCAAGCTGAGTAACTCCCCCAAGAAATTGCGCATTTATGGAGGGAAACCAGCCTTCCCTCTAGAAATTGTGCAACCCTGTCTGGCAACTTGTTGGGCTCCAGAATTGTGCAATTTTTCCAATCAGCACTCCTAATGAAACTTGAGCAATTTTCCCTAGTAGGGCTTCTCACCCCAGAATTTGCACAAATCTGGGAGATAGTCAGTTGCTTTGCCCAAAAATTTCGCAAATCCCTTGGGCAGCCAACCCAAATCCCATCTAGAAATGTGCATTTCCTTCAATCAATTGAACAACCTCTTGCATGTGCAGCTGAGTTGACCAGTTCCCTCTGGGACCAAGCAAAACAAACCTACATGCATGGGCTACTTCTCCCAAGGTAGCATGCAAAGTCATCCCTTGTTTGAGGGATCTATGTTTAGCAGTTGGAGGTTACATGCAATCATCATTTCAGAAACCTCCCACCATGTGTCGCTTTCCCTAGATTTGTGGCATGTGTATCACAACCTCGATGTTATCAACACTCATCAATCAGACACTGTGGAGCTCAATCCTCACATCAACCTTGCAGCTTTGACATCCCACATCACATCTAGGAGCAGTTGGCACATTCAACTCAATTGTTTTGGGGTAAGCCCACTTCCCATGCCTTGTGTTGCATTTCTATCCATTTTTGTGTTTTTGCTTGTGTGAGTATTGTTTTCTTGATTTCTTTGAACACTTTCTATTGTTTACATGTATATTATATTTTCCTAGCATTATTTTAGTTTTCATTGCTATCTCACTATTGTCACATGCATTAAATAGTTTTGCATGAACGGTCATCGATTTGGCGACTTGCTTCACCTACATGCATGTTGATCTCTTTACTGAATCTTTCATTCATGTTTGCATGCACTGTCAATCACTTCTGCTATCACTTAGTGTCGCCATGCATTCATTGTCACATTTTCTTTCAGTTTCCCGACGACGAGTATGGGTAGCCTTGGCCCAGACTCTACCTCACCAAGACAGCATTACGCAATCCTTAGAGGGAAAGCTCTGTCTTCCTCTCAGGAAATTCACATTTCTGCCCAGGCACTGTCCTCTAGGATTTTTTTTTACATTTCTAAGGGACAGTAACTATTGGACCAGAAAATTGCGCAATGCAGTGACTGAGCTTGCAACCATTACCGGTTGAGATTGCGCATTCTGTAATTCCAGTATTCAAAAACCAGATTGGACTGTGCATTGTGTAGTTCCAATAGTCAGTTAGTCTCCCAGTAGCCCAGACTGTGCCTTGCGCAGTCTCGACAGTCAATATCTCAACCTCCCGACCGAAATCACATAACCTTCATGATCAGCCACACAGGTATGCTGCAATTCAGTTCTCAAGTTCATTTTGGTTTTCAACTAACAAATTGCTTGCCATGAGTGTTGCCATGTCTGCAGGTATCACAAGTGTTCATCTGCCTCTCACCATTGCAGGTACAATGGTTTCCAAGAGAGCAGAGTCAAAGACACTGTTTAGAGCACACCTAGAGATGCAGACGATCAAATGTCTATGATCTTGCCTACTCACGAAGACATCAAGTTTTTCGTAGACAAGGACATCAAGAAATGACAGCATCATCATCATAGCGAGCACCATCATGAACAGTAGCTAAAGGCAGCATATCAAATGCAACGAATGAAAGAGGAAGGTTTTTGACATCACAAAGGTGGAACAAAGTTGCAAGCTCAAGCAGATCCACTGATGATGAAAGAAACTTTGGAGACTCAGTCTATGAGGTGACAACGCAACATGAAGATCATGCAAAGATAGAGAATGGAACAAAGAAGGAGTTTCATGTGTTGAAGTAGCAACTCAAGGAAGAACATGAAGTTGCATAGATAGACGAATGAGTTGCAGTAGGAAGAGTAACAGCAATGGGCACAACATGCACTCACGGAAGAAATTGCACCTGTATAAGTTATAGATCTATCCCAATAGCTGGCACGAAGTAGACATGGTGAGCAGTGTTGTTGCTCACATGCAAGGGATTCAGTAGCATGCATGTCATTGTGCACATGCATGCGATCCAACCCATTCAGCACACTCACCAAGGTGAAGACAAGAAGAAAGTTCAACTGGGGCTGAACATGTACTTCGGCAAGTTGATGTGCATGACCACCAGTACACACTTGTAGATTGGCACGAATATTATGCATCAGTGTGCTTCTAGTCCAACTACACCCAAGAAGACCATGTGAATGTTAGCAGACGAGTTGGATGAAGGAGTTGAACCAATGCACTGGTTCCAACGAAGGAAAGAGTTCGCTTCAGCAAGATGTCGCCATGGGGTGGGTGCATGCACACCATCATGAATGACCAAGCTTGGCATCATCTCACCACCTTCGCCATCACAAGCATGTCAAAGAGTTGGTCTCATCACAACAGACTGAGGGTCAATGATGTCTTGCATGGCTTGCTCAAGCCATGTTGTCTCACATGAGTACATGTGCATTGTAATGTAATGTCATGTCAAGTATAAGTCAAGTGTAGATAGTTGGATGTAACAGTCATAGAGTAGATGAAGAGTCATGAGGATAGATGAACTATCACAAAGGGGAATGTCAAGGGTCACCCCACCCTTGGTTATAAATAGTCCCTCAAAACTCATTGTATAGGCTTTTGGTCAGCCAAGCTTTTGATAAGACTATCTTGGAGAGAGCTTGGATAGTATTGTAACATGCCTTGGCTTATCCACTACACGAGCTAGTACATCTCTTTGGAGGAGCAGGTAGATGTGGCTATAATGTTCCACTATTGGAGCTAGTGGTTTTACATGGATGTATTGTATGACTGGAACTTACACTTCTTAATAAAACAGAGCTGACATGTTTTCATGCATATGTTGTTATTGTAGTTGGACTATTCTGGTTGTTGTAGCAATGTATGTTTTTTAACTTACATAGTTGTGAATGAACTATTTTGTATGCAATTGTATGAATCTTATTGTAGATGTGTTGTTAGTTTAACCATCACTTTGGATTGTCAGCTGACTTTGTTTCCCGCTTGTGATGCATTTTCGCTCATGTGTTCCCTTCCCATCTGAGTACTATTACAGGTTTCCAAGGGGCGCACTCTTCTCAACCCACCGATGTTAGAACCTCTCATGCACCTTCCTTGAATCACTGCAGTGGTCACACCCTTACTACTGACAGAGTTATCTTACTTGCCTCAGTGCGAAATCACGGTCAAGGAATTGTTATACGACCCACTATTAGGACTCCTACACCAAACGACCTAAGGTCTAATTAGGAATTATTACTAGGGAGATCCCCTTGACATGTTTGCAGGTCCAGCACCATCAATAGGTTCTCAACTTATTTTCTCTTCCTACGCCTGGGAAGTAAATTGCAATCATCGCATGAGTATTTAACCACATGATAAATTTGAGTTTGATTGTTTAGTTGTCCATGTGGTCTTAATCATTAGGCGTATTTATAAACATTTTGGTCCTAATATGATGTCCCTTTTTTAATGGTGTATGAGTCACATATTTGTTGAGATTGAATTAAATGGCCATCAGGTTTATTAAATAAAATAATCTGTCTAGATATCAAGTGACTTAAAAACAAGTGAGAATTTGGACATAGATTATTGAAGTTTTGTAGTTGTCTATAAAACATTTGTTTATAAATGTATTGAGAATTTAAGAGACATGTCATGTATGTGGATTTCTATGAAATTATCATAACTTATTTGGTTTGATGATATTGCACAACAATGGGAAATATTGTCTTGTGTGCTTTAAAATTATTATATTAGCAATTGCCCCAAAATGTGCAAAGAGACATTGATAGGATTGTTAAATTGGAAAATTTGTACTTTGGTTTAAAATAATAATTTTTATATTGAATTTAGGTTGTTAGAGTGATATAAGAATCAAGAATTTCTAGAAGAGTTGTAGGTGCCTTAGGCTCAACCTCCACTGCACTTAATCAAAGAAGAGTGATCTTGCTTTCTTTGAACATTTTAGACCTATATTACTATTGAATATTATTGTAAATATAATGGAAATATACATTATCAAATGTCATCTCAAAAAACAATTTGGTTTCCTATTTAATAGAAAGTTACATCATGCAGCAGGGACTACACAGGAAGGTGCTCATTCAATAAAAACTGACAAAAAATCAGCAATGGTCATTATCTACGAACCCATATATAGAGGAGTAAAATACATCATTTCCACTTAAAGACAACTGAATTTAAAGACAAAGATTGGTTGTGCCCAGTAAATAAAATTGAAGCCATGTTATCATGTTGATGTCACAGGTTGTTATATTAGGGAGGCAAGCTGGTATTGGTCACATCAGTTTGGAATGTAGACCAGTTTACTAGTTCAAAACTGTTTATATTCCAAAAAAGTTTAATGGATAAGACTAGAAAAACGTAGTTTGGTTTTGTCCTTTAGACTCGAAAATGGCAGTTGAAGGTATTCCACTTGTAAAATGGTAAGATATAGCTAAACTAAAGGAGGCAAGTGGTTGGAGCCTTAAGAACATTTATGTCTTCAATCAGGCCCTGGAAACAAAAATTATATGGACAATTATTTTCAACGAGGGTTTGTGGGGAAAAGTAATGATAGTGGAATATCTAAAGGTCAAGGCTAAAGAAATCAGCTGAGGTCATGGAGTTTCAAGGTGAACATGTTGCAGAATTGACACAGTAAATAAATACTCTTAAGCACAATGACATTGTTCTCAAATACAGGGAAGCACATAACAAAATACAGATAAAAGCATTCTATAGAGATAATCACAATCTTGTCATGGAATAATCCTAATGCGATGGAATAAAAATATTTCCTCCTCGTGTCAAGTGGAAACATAAATGGACATACTTTGGTTAGTTCTTCCTAGAAAGGTGGCATACTACCACTGCATAATGACATAGAATCTTGCTTTTGGCTTGCCAACTTTGGTGTCAAATTGTTAGTTGCTCTAATTGTATATTTGGTTTGAGTTTCCCCCTCAATGTGTTCCACCGATCCATCTTTTAATCCAAATGCTTTTGGTGCACCGAGCCATAGAATGCACAAATCCACTGAAAAACACAAAGATAAGTGTCATTTGTAGAAATTACATATGCTTCTAATGTATTCCTTGGTACAAGGTTGACAACAATTTAGAAATTTTCTATTGTAGAAAGCGGATCGTCTCCTTCTAAAATGGAAGAGTGCTCCCTTAATAATGTTGGAAAATGAGCAGAATATTGTGCAATATCTCCCAATGTATGATATTTATCCCTCAAGTTCCCAAGCCAAGACTCATCCACCTCATTGTCACTTCCAATAAATATTATCTCCAATCTTCCTACATAACCCATCTCTCCATATATTTTTAGCAATGACACCCGGAATTTGACCATAGACTTAACAATCTACATTATATATTTGAAAAAAATTCTTCACTTCCTTTTCCTTCTTGTTTTCATTTGATCAATATAGATAGAAAACCTTAATCATTCTCTTAAAATATCTCGACATATGCTCATGAAGCGATAAGTGTTCTTTCCTTGTGAGATTTCTCCTGATAGAGAATACTAGTTTTGGGGATATTTATACTTATATAATTTAGCTAAGAACATGTAAATAAAAAGGTTGATTGCACTCTTTTTGGAGGCAAAAGACCTAATTCTAGTTGTCTATTCAAAGTGTCCATTATCATCTACACACCTACCTACATCTAAAATATTTTCAATATTTATTCTCTGAAATTAAAGGCAACTTCATCTAGGGAAATTTGAGACGTTATTCAATATTGTTATCAATATTGTCATGGCAACCAATTTCAATTTTACAAAGTATTGTAATCCTTTTTCCCAATCCAGTCTTTGGTCTGGAATGAAAAACTAGAGACTCTAACATTGCTTCCAAGATGAGTAAATATAGTAGTTTGTTATATAGGTGAGCCTTTGACAATAAAAGTCATTGTGGAAGTGTATTATTGATGTCCTTGCTAAAGGAATTATAATTTTGAACTCTAGGAATTATAATTTGTCATTGTATTTCATACACCCCTTGTATAACTTATAGTTATATGTTTTAATATATCTTCCTTTGCATCAAATATAATTACAGGCTTATTTTCACAAACAAAGATTGTATCGCGCTGAAATTAATGGATTTGGCCTTAACTAAGAATGAAATTTCTATGTTGTGGAATGACTCTACAGATATTCAACCACTACTCCAAATAATTGGCATCGACTATGTTACGTCATTAAGAACTACATCCTCACGTTCCACATTATTCTCTATGATGGAACGCATCAACACCAAACTCTGCTACCGCATGCATGGACTGGACAAGTTGTGTCTGAAGACATCCAAGTCTACTCGATCGTTCTTCTTAAAAAAGTATCTTGCATAGTCTTTCAACACTCTTTGTAAGGGCCAAAATTTGTTTGCGGTTTCTTTTGTGCTTCTCTCTCTTTTTTCTCTTCCTGCATCACTCAAAAAAATCTAATGAATTCTGCATTAACTTCTTCGTCTTCAATTTTCACAAGGTCCATAAGGGTCCTTGAACATGAGGTTTTAAGATGTCAAGCAGCACTGACTAAAGACCCGTCAACAATAATACATGCAAAGGAAAGCACATTCCAATAGATATTCGCCCTCTCTAGTAACTCTTCACCATCACAAGAATGTTCGTCCTCTATACTAACTCCAACGAATACATCCACAACTATATTTATCTCATTCAATGTGCTCAATCCCTACCAGAGATATTGGTCGATACAGGGTAAAGCAACTGCGAAGACACCATTGAGGACTTACAACAATGAGTTTGCAAAGAGACGGAACACAATGAAAAATTGCAGAGTTAGGTGACATTAGCTCGTGTATTTTCTCAAGGATGGAAGCAAGGATTGAAAAAAAAAATTATTCATTCTTATATATGTTATAATAATATATATTTCTTAGTATTAACAAGTGTGAAATGTGCACATTAATATTGTTGCAATATTTAAAGGTGTTGTGATTATTAAGTCTCTTAATTTCCCTAGTGATTAGGAAATCATATCTTGCAGTTTAGTCATCCAAGCTAATGGAAGACAAAACATATAGCATAACATAATTTACTAGTCTTTCTTTTGATTCTAAGCAGAACTAGAAACTTTATGAATTGATGATGCCCAATTGCATCCGCACTGGCCTTTTGACAGATTGAGAAGGAAGTTGAATCATTTTGTTTAACAAGGTTTCCATTTTTAGCAATATTACAATTTGGTTTGTTAACTTACATAGTCATATACACATTAAGCTTCAAGGATTCACTCAAGGAATTCAAATCAGACATGGGATATAAAGCAACCAATTTTGAATTTGGAGCATGTGATTGAAACCCTGCATTTTGTACTCCTAAAAGGGTATGTTAAGAATCAAACATTGACTAGTTGTGTTGAAACTCCCTCTAATCTATAGCCTGAACATGGTCCATCCCACTCCAACCACTCTCCAGTTGATGTGAAATTGAACTACCCGTGATTGACGGAATGTAGGCTATGTTGAGATTTTAGTGTTTCTGATAATATGAAGAGTAGGATTTTATGATAGAAAATTAAATGTGTTCATTGACACGATCCAACCCTTGGTTTTACCATGGGAATTACATTTTTTCATTTATGCACCACCAAGCAATGTCATTGTTAACTCACTTTGACACATTGATCTCAAGTTTTCCATAGATACATAATTGAAGGGTTTCATTGTGTTATGGTTATAGTTTCTCCATTCAAGTGCTTACATCATAATGTCACTTAAGAAAAAAAGGTCAACTTCAATCACACCAGAAATTACTTAAAACGTCATATGAGGTTGAAACAATTTCAGGATAGTTATGATCTAATTCAAATAATTCATTTCAGTAGGCATTTTGTAACTGAATTGAACCTGCTAGTTGCACTTTGTTTCGGAACAAATCCCCAAAATTAAGCTTTGATATTGGACCCATTAGTTATCTCAAAATAGAAGCAGACAATTTCCTTCTCCTTATTCCCCCTACTAATTATTTAGCCAAGAAAATTGGATATAATATTATCATCAACACATTAGCTTCGAGATTAAAAAACATAGACATATTTTCCATTGGGATAGTTGATGACAGTCATTGGTCAAGGATCACTATTATTAGCAATATAATCATACATAAACATTATGATACTCCCCTCCTTCTGTCCACCTTCCATCAATATTTGGTATGCATGGCATACATTGGCCAACAGGCAAGGCATCATTTGTAAGAAAAAATGTCCTCCACGCAACTGAAACAGCATTACAGTGTGATCCATCAAATTCCATTCCTTACTTTTTTTGCACAACAAAAGAAACATTCTCCTTTTATACATTAAATCAATCAAACCTTGTATCAATCCCAATCAAAAAGACAAACTGTGTAAAAAAAAAAAACAAAAAAACAAAAACAAAAAAACAAAAACAAAAACAAAAACAAAAACAAACCTTTTATTTTATTTTATTTTGTTTTGTCAAATTCCTTAAGGTTCCAATAACTGGGTGTTTATTAATGTAATACAGATTGGATGCACATCACCTTTTGTTGGGGAGACCTGGAAATATTATTTTGTTATCTCTCTTTATATTGTTCTTTGGTTAAATATACATATACTCTGCCTCTAGCTTGCTTCTCTGAGTATAATGTTATATCTTTTATGGTTGATTATGTTTCAGATTGAGTATAATGCTATATTGTTTATTGTTTATTGCTTTGTATAATTTTGACATTCATAATTTATTGAGCTAGGTTGTTGAAAGTTGTGAAAATATTT
This sequence comes from Pinus taeda, assembly GCA_000404065.3. Lineage (NCBI taxonomy): Eukaryota > Viridiplantae > Streptophyta > Pinopsida > Pinales > Pinaceae > Pinus > Pinus taeda. The sequence continues at coordinate 55,656 of APFE030076267.1, read as the reverse complement.
TAAATGTAACTCAGAGAAAATGTGTTACCTTTATGGGAAATATTACAGAATTAGTGTTGATAAGTGACAAAATAAAAGTTGTATAAAGTTGTCAGAGAATCCATTGTTCATATATCTTATTTTTATCCATATTGGTAATATATCTTGTGTTAGTCACCTCTGTTAATTTTTCTACATAATGTTTTTTTCCTATCAAAACCATAGGCATCGTATATCCACCATGAAGTATTTGTTATCATTGCCTTTTTCCATTGGGATAATTGCATAGTGTAGTTTGTTGTTCCATGTTCTTGTTATAATCTTTCAATAAACTCTTCACATTTTTTTCTCAAAAATATGTCTAGAATGGCCCCTTTTTGTACAACCACTCAGTCATCAAACATTTTCATTTCATTATTGGTGCCCTATAATGGATTGATGTCACAAACACCTATTCTCAGCTAAAGCACACTATTGTTAGTGCACATTATCTGTCCTCCTCACTTAAACTACTCTTCTTCTTTGATTATGGGCATTGCCATGTTTGGCAGAATCGGTTCATCATTATTTATCAATTATGAACATTATTCTAGTGTAATTTTCAAATAGACAAGAACAAGCTTCCTCGAGAAATATGAGAAAAGGAGAAAATGGGGTTCCACTAGGAGTCAATGCAATGAGAACCACTGGCTTCAGTGGAGCATATCTTGCAAATGTAATGAATAAGTTGTTATTCTGGTTGGGTGGCATGGTAAGGCAACAATTTATGTCAAGGAAATCGATGACTCCATATAAAATATTGTTGTTGGAATGGAAGGAACGATAATGATATATGGAAAAAATAAAGTCATGTTGCATAGCACAAAGTCTTTCTATATGTGAGAATAAACCACCAATATTTTCCAATTTTCCATTGCTCTTTGTTTCAAGCTTTTTGATTTAGGACTTATGGCAGATAGATGGAGACAACATAGAGATTTGTAAAGCATAATGTTGAGAGACGCTGAGAGAATCCTGAAATAAAGAAGTGATAGAAATGATATAATATTGGATACAAACTTTATTATTTGAAACAGATAGGTACTTGAGGATCATTTTTTTTCCTTCAAAAATTATAATAGAAATGTTGTAAGTTGTTCCAAACAACAGTATAAGTTTCTATAAATTATGTCAAGTAAGCTTTCAAATATAGCTCCTCATACAAATGGTTTTTAGATATAACTACATACATGGGTGAAACATTTCATTAGTTTGCAAATTTTGGATAGTTTTCACATGTTTTATGATGCATTGGTATATAATTGTATGATTGTATTTTTGAAATATGGTATTGCCCATACCATAAATTTAGTCACTTTGAGGCCTAAGTTTGTTCACAGGGTAATGTATAAAAGTATTTGTTTTGCAAAAACTCCCAATATAGAATCATTCCTCAGATTGGGTGCTTCTAGATCATAACAAAAACTATTATTCATGAAATACTTTGATTGGTAGTGTCCTTTTGTTGAAGCTTTAATAACAGAGATGTATATGTTCATAGGTTTATTCCTTTCATATCATGTATGGCATTTTTTGGTCATAATTTGATGCCACATATCACTATTATTGTTGGGGTTCCACTTCAATCATCGTTCCTTTCTTGTATGATTATGCATGTCAACTATAATGGGAATTGATTCAGAAAAGTTTGTGTCTCTTTCATTCTCAATTTGAACTAATAAATTGTCTTCTCGGGTTCATTGTAAATATGTCTAAGGAAAGGACTAAATCTACATATGCTTCTAGAGTGTTCATGGGACATGAAGAGTGTTGTATTTGAGTATAATATTGCATTATGAATTAAACCTCATGCCATTTATCCTCACATGAAATAGCCCTTCCATCAACAACCATCACTTAGAGATGGAATTTGAATGTGGGATCGATAAAACTGATTTAGTATTTGTGTTGTGGAAGTTTTCATAATGATTGTTACACTGCCCTACTTGATGGATGCTTGGAGTTGGGGTTTTATCCAACTTCAAATGAAATGCATGGCCAACAAACTAAGGAGAGTGGGAAAGAAGTTAACAGTATAGGGGCAATTGGCCTCTGCTTTTCCATTTTTGTTCCTCCCTTTTATGTTTTTCTTGGCACTCAGCATTGCATTTTTTGTTCCACTGGGATGTTTGTTGGGTAGCTTTATTTATTTGAGAAAATTCTATATTTCAGTTTACCAGAAGACGTTTTTGGGCTTCAAGAGATCATGTGTTGATGAAAAATTCTTTGAAAATAATTGTCCATAGACTTTTTGCTGCTAGGGACTGATTGAAGACATATATGTTCTTCAGGATCCAACCACTTGCCTCCTGTCATTTAGCTACTAGTAATTGAAGAAGTATGTCACATAAATGTGGGTTGCAATGTAATACAGCTCATTAATTTCAACATTTCAAATCCATAGGGCCCAATGACTTCAATCGATTTATGTTGTTCAAAATATCCAAAATATCAATATCACATATGCCTTAAATTGTTCAATTGACCATAAAATTTGAAATTTAGTAACAAATTTTTTATTTATGTTTTAAAGTTCTCAATGGAATTTTGTTTTCAACTCGTTCAACTAGAAATGGAATTTAGTATTCGATTGGAATTTTTATTAGGATGGTAAGTAAACATTTATTGGGTTTGGAATGGATTTTAGAATACTGGGTTTTTATTAGTCATTCGTGAACATTTGTGTCCAATTGCATTTGTAATGTATTTCAATTGTAAGTGGAGACCTAGGTATTTGGAATGTGTGAATAAGGTATTCTATATAGGTACTTTATTACATAAGTTTTATTTTCATTGCCCAATTGGTGTACATTGTGCAGTGGTTTGTATTACCAAGTTGTTGTATAGTGTGCAACTATTTGTATTCAGAGTTTTTTAATTTATCTATAATTTGCAATGAGTTCCTTCAAAAAATGGAAATGTTTATTGCAAGTGAGATGGAAGTGATTATTATATGGTTTGTAAGACTTTTAAAAGTAAAATTCCCTATATTTCAACAATAAGAAGTCTGTGTCTTAGAGAATAAGAATGGCATTAGTTTTTATGGTTATTGGTTGGGTTTCTGATATGTTTAATCATTTTAAATATTTTTGTTCATTTACAAATTACAATTAGGGTTAAAACATAGTTCCTATAAGAATAGATACAACATGTGCATTTGTTATTATTATTTTAATTGTGTATATATTTGCTTATTTGTTTTCTTCTTAGTAATACTAACAACAAGTATTACAAACTTAACACAAATACTGTAAACAACCTATTAATGCATATAGTAAAGAATCTAAATTTAATACAATAATTAATTTTACAAAACAAAGTACATTTTTTCCAATTTAACAAGCATAAATCACTTGAAAAATGGGCCAAATATGCCATATTGTAGCCGAAAACTTTGCACATTTTGAAAGAGGAAGGTCGCACACACAAAATACAATTGAGTACAATTCAAATTTAAACAATCGAGGTAACATATTTCTCTACTAAACATGGCTTCATTTTCTTGCAAGCAGAGACTGAGCGCTTCTTTCCAATTCATTGAGGCTCCTTCATTTGTTGAACATTAAATAAAGAAAGAAAATTCTTGTGATTGGAATTAAGGATTGGTAAGACACATTTGTGATGTAATAGCTAAATTGAACAATTAAAACATGACTCTTATAAGTTGTACTCCTTAAATATGACCAACTAGTAGAGCATAGAGCTACTAAGTTATTCATCACTCTTATAATATGAATACATAACAAATATGACCATCTAGTAGAGCCTCTAGAGTGTTGGCTAAGTATGATGTTTATGGAAATCGTAATCCATGGTTGTTAATTAGAAACTGGGTGCAATTTTTGCATCACTGCTAATGAACAAGAGGTACAACATTTGTTGCAAATCATTTCATGTTTAAAAATGCCTTCTTGATGGATGGTATCCCTTCAAGAGGGATTTGGGGTTCTCAACCTATTCTTCAACATGCCTACTTGATTTGTTGCGAAGACTATGTAAAGTGATACAAATATTATGGGTGATGCCTCAACTATTGAGGTTTAAAACCAAAGTTTAGAATCCACTGCATCATTATTTTTATTTTAAAATACATATGTGCATTTAAAAACACATACATAACAAACTCATTTTCCCTACTATATTGTACATGAATGATGGAAAGAATTGATTAATTTTCATTGATACTCATTCCAAGGAAGGAATATCGTGTCATCTTATTAAAGACATTAAAAGGAATTCTTGCACCTATAGTTTTGATTCCAAAGTTGACAGAAGGGATAGCGTTGTCACCTTTCGGATTTAAGATTTTTACAAAGAAATTTTGTGAAACCTTGGCTTACCGAGACCAATTTTCTTAATAATGTTGACAGAATCATTCAGCAGTTGGATGGAGCCCTTCCAGCCTCACTGCATCCTCAATTTATCCTATCTACAAAGTTCTAGTCACCTTGCATCTATTTCTATTATGTGGAATTTAGTCCCTTGGCCACATTGACTCATAGGGTGGATCCTTTGATGGTATTGCAACATAAAATTACTAGGTTAATTCTTTTAAATTTTCCACAATACTTTCTCATAACCTACCCTTTTTTTGTCATCTCAATTGAAGAATTAGCAGTGTTGTTCATTGTGAGATGTCTTCAAGAAAGGCGTTATATGCTACAGCAAGAGTAGCTGGCCTATTTGATGAGGGTAATACTCTATTTCCAAAGGGAAATGAGGTTGTTGCTGAATACATACTTTCTTTCATATCCCTTTCCTTCTAGAGAGGCTACTTACCTCTTCTATTCCATGTTAACTTGTGCTCCAAGGCTTAAAGGAGTTAGGAGACGTTACTCAAATATTTTGCAATTTTTTTAGAATTGTGGTTTTTTGGATTCCTAAAAGCCTTTTGTCTTTTGAAATCTTCCATTCCCAACATTTTATATTGATTTCTCCTAAATCCTAATAGATCAATGTTTTTATTTACATACAAAATTCTTTCAGATGAATTTGCTTTTGAACTCTTCAACACATACCTTGTTTTCCCTAAGCATGTTTGATTTGTGTTGGAAATTTCCTTATATATTATCACAAATCAAAACATCAATGTCCAACTTTCCTAAAATAAACCCTTGTTACAATTTTCATAAATAAAATAGGTATTCATTAAAATATTAGGAAATAAACCTATAGGTAAAATTTTAATGAGGTTGGACTTTCCTAAAATAAAATAAAGTGCATCCTCCATGTAAGATTTCTTCACATGGCCACGTTGAAGTGACAGGGGATCTGCATGAATCTTTGCAAATGTAGAAAGCTTGGTGTAGGACCTTCAGAGATTATGGCTATGAAAAACCATGATTTTGACCATAAATGATGCAATTTTGCATATTCTGATGTAAAAGAATTCTTAGGGATCCATTCCCATCAAAGCATGTAATTCCTACAGTGCGTCAAAGATTTGTTGGGTTGTGTTATATTCTTTCCATGACTAGCTCACGTAGTTAATCAAGGGGTTATAGGGGGCCAGAACCCCCCTTCGTTGCACCGATTGTGTAGTGGGGTGGGGGGTCACAAGGGATTTGAGGTGTACCCATAACCCCACTTTATGGGGTCTAGGGCAACGCCCTGGAAAATTTTGGTTTTGGACCCTATGTTAGGTTGGGCGAAGCCACCTATGGTTTTGTGCATGATTTTTGCACATGTTTTTGGACGCGATGGTTTTCGGTTCATGGTATTGGATGCGATGGTTTTCTGTCCATGGTATTGGATGCTTTGGCATGTATAAATATGTATTATAACATTGAAAGGAACATAATGAAAAATCAAGCTGGTAGTCCTAGTTTTGGGATCCAGTGGGAAAATCTCTGTGTATATGTGTTTTATGCATTATGCTCTCACATTGCTTATTTTTATGTGTTTTAGAATTCATATGCAGGTAATTTTTGTACAGGGTTAAAACCTACATTTGGTATCAAAGCAGTTTTGGCTTCAAGGGGATGCCTTTGTTGCTGAGGGGTTTTGTTCAGGCCTGTGGTAGACCCTATTCAGTGGGAGATCTGGGAGATCGATTCTGGTGGTGAAAGAAGATGGTGAGAAATGGAAAGATAGAGATCAAGAAATTTAATGGTCAGAGTTTTGAGTTGTGGAAACTCAAGATGGAGGATCTATTGGTGGATAAAGATTAGTGGATCGC